>QLPD01001126.1:23993-35964 GCA_003314085.1 Hymenopellis raphanipes | reverse complement strand
CAAGGCTGCCCATCTCATTGTTCTTTAGGGAACCCCGGGCTTCATGGCTGTCGAATACCAGCTTTTGAACCATGTTTTTACACCTACAAAACCTCGTCCTGTCACGACATTTACGTTTGACATGTTCAACCCGGTCCACTTGGCTCCGCCACCACCCACGTCAGTTACCAAGTCCCCCTCGTTCTTCCGGTTCAACTTTCTACATGATGTGGAGTCCGCCCTGTGGTTATACTGCTCGCTGTTGTTTCACAACTTGCCGAGCTCAGTCTTCGAGATGGTTCCCTCTTCCGCCATCTCGCAAATCCGGGATTTCTCCGAAAACCTCTTTGGGTTTGCTCGACTGCTCCGCGGTCGAGCTTCATTATCAACCTGCCACAGCACGAAAAAGCGGTAAGGCTTTTGGAACCATTTTACAGTCTCGACGAGAAGTATGGACCTCTGCTGCTCGACGGCCTGCAAACCTTCCAAGACCTTGTCGGATTTTATCAGATCGTCGAGGCGACAAAACCAGTTCCGGTCGGACAGTCATTCAAGTGGGATAGCAGCACATTTCAGCCAAAGTTCTATCGAACGCTGCAGGCCAAATTCTATACGATGCACCATTACCTTCGCGGGTCAACCATTTCCGCGTTGCCTTTGCCACATTGTCCGTCGTTGAAGCGCAGGAGAGACACCGACGATTCGGATGTTATTATTCCCTATTTTGAGGGTGAAGAGCAGGAACATCCATCGAAACGCGCGAAGACGGAACAGCCAGACGTCGCTGAACCGGCTGCCGCGAGAACGGCTCTTCGAAGCGGGTTGAAACTAAACCCAAAGGCAAAGACCATCTATGGTCAATATCCATTTTGATGTGTTGTACATATTCTCGTTGATTACTTGAACTCTTATTTATATTCATTGAACAAGTATTAAAAACTTGAACATCTGTCAAGGACCAACATTGAAGAATCATAGAAGTCAGACTCAAGGTCAGACTAGAAATGTTTGACTCTGCAGTGCGCGGGGAACCTCTGTTGATATGATCCAAAGCTCGGTCCCTATCGAACGTGCGGGTAATGGGGACATCGGAAGTCCTCACGCTAAATACTTGAGCGAGAAACCCTAAGGAAAGTTTACATAGTACCGGACATCGTCTAGCAGAGGACCAGTCTCTCGTGATACTTGACAGTGCTCCGAACTGTGTTGAGGAACAGGTCGTCGCAGAGGACATCGGTGGCTTTCATTCTTTTGACGTGCAAGACAGAAAGCACACGTCGAGGTGATGTGGCGAGTGGTCGTACATGGTGGCGAGTGTTACGGTACAGCTAGTTCACGTCCAGTATTTACATTCGGACCCACATTACATCATCGTACTTTACATATAGCCGGAGGCGACGGTGACTAGACTTAACGTCTTACCGTCACCGTCGACCTCCAGGTACGTAGCTACCTTATTCTACACTAATACTAAACGTCTTACCGTCACCGTCGACCTCCAGACTCGCTCTAAGCTCCCTGCTCCTTGACAGGTTATGGGCCCCGGCTTCTAAAAAGCGACTGGAATTTTATCGCGTCTCTGCCGAAGACCAACATCGACGACGTTCCGTTCACACCCACGGTCTCTACACCAACACTCCGTCTACACCATGTCCGACCTCAAACGGTCATTCGACGTTCTGGACCAGACCAACTGGGGAGCGTTCTCACCGGCCTTCAAAGCCCTCATGGGCATCAAAGGCTACTGGGGCTTCTTCGATAACACCGAAACAGCACCCACATTCGTCGACTCCAACAATCTCACAGCCGCCGAAAAGAAGGAGAAGAAGGAATATGCCAAGGACCTCGCCGCCGCCGCTGGTTGGATTTGGCTCTACCTCTCCGCCGCACAGCAGGCTCATGTCCAGAAGTTGCAGGACGACCCCGCCGCCATATGGGCAAAGCTGAAAAGCATCCATCAGCAGCAGCAGCCTGGAAATCGGTTCAACGCCTACGAGGAACTCTTCAATATCCGCAAGGAAGAGGATGAGACCCTCACAACCCTCGTTGGACGCGTCGAGAAATCTATGAAAGTCATCCAGGATCTTCGCAGCACTTCCTTCACTCTCGTTGACCTCGACAATGAACTCCAATCTATGGCACTCCTGCGTGCTCTTCCCGAAGAGTATGATAACTTTGCCTCATCCCTCCTCCTCCTTGATTCCCTTGACCTCGACAAGCTCGTCGCTGCTTTCCACACCGAGGAGGCTCAGCGCAAATCTCGCATGGAGAAAGCGCTTCGTGCTGCTGCTGCGCATGCCATAGCACATGCCGCCGCCGCCGCACAAGCTGCTGCTGCCTCGTCTGTCCCGTCGGCATTAGCTGCGCTTATCTGTGGCTGGTGCTCACGTTCGGGGCATCTCGAGGAGAACTGCTTCAAGAAGGCAAAAGCGAAGCAGAGGGCCATTGAGGATGTGCAGTCGGGCGGGAAGTGGAAAAAGAAGTCTAATGGGAGCGAGAAGGACCGTGCTAATGCCACGGAGGAAACCGCTAGCGCGGCAAGTGTTAATCCTCACTCCCCGACATCCTCTGACTGGAACACCGATACAGGCGCGAGTTCTCACATGACCCCTCATCGCCGGTGGTTCTTCATCTATTCCCCGCATGTCGTTCCAATCCGCCTTGCAGACAACAAAGTCATTTATTCAGAAGGGATCGGAACAGTTATTTTCTCGCCACGAGATTTAAAGGGGAGGAAACTGGCTCAAGTAGAGTTCCAAGATGTTCTTCATGTACCCGCACTACGCAACAATCTACTATCTCCATTTCGCCTCACACGTCACAAAGGATACACTGTTGAGATTATTGGCTCATCTGTCAACTTCCATCAGGGTGGAACACTCCGCTTCCTAGCCACGGTTAACGACAACAACGTGGGCTATCTTGTTGGTACAACTCTCAATTCCATCAAGGCTTTCGCCAATACTAGTGCTGCAACTACACGTATCGCCGACCTTCAACTCATTCATGAGCGATTTGGCCATCTCAACTACCGCATGCTTCAGCGAGCAGTTTCGAGGAACCTTGTCACCGGTCTGCCCAAAGGCTTAGATATGACCTCGCCCGTCGATCCAATCTGCGAGCCATGTATTTTTGGGAAACAGCATCGTCATAACATTCCATGTGGACCATCAACTCCTCATTCCCAAACTATTGCTCGCATTCATAGTGACTTAAAGGGACCACTCGTAACCTCGGTGGATGGTGGTGCACACTATTGGGTCACCTATATCTGTGATAAGCTTCGATATCTCACGGTGGACTTTCTGCAAGCCAAAAGTCAGACGTTCAAGTCCTTTGTTCGCTTCAAGGCCTATGTCGAGAAATTCCATGGTCTCAAGATCAAGATCTTTAGATGTGACACAGGTGGCGAGTTCATGGATGGAGGCTTTCGGAACTATTGCAAGGACGAGGGGATCCAACGCGAACATACAGAAACCGATGAGCCGCATCAAAATGGAATCGCAGAACGTGCAAATCGCACAATAGCTGAAGGTGCCACAGCTATGCTTGTTCAGTCACATCTTCCGCCATCATTCTGGAAGCCAGCTGTTGAGGCATTCGTCTACGTTTGGAATCGCTCGCCAACAGAACCATTTCCCGACACCACTCCATTTACAGGATGGAATCACAAACCTCCTAATATCTCTAATCTCCGTGTCTTCGGGTGTCTGGCCTATGTGCTTATTCGGAAAAAGAATCGCAGCAAACGGGTACTTGCAGATCATACTCAGAAATGCATCTTCATTGGATACCCTAACGAGTCGAAGACCTGGCGCTTCTACGACACAGTCACTCGGAAATTCTTCAATTCCAGCAACGTCGTCTTCGAGGAACGTGTATTTCCTGGAAATCACAAAACCCTTATTAGTCCATTCGGCGACCTCTTCCCCACCTCTCCATCTCCAACCATGCGTATCGCAAAAGTACCGGATTTAGGGGGAGATCCTCTACCGCGTCGAGGGGGAGATATACCAGTACCCGACGCACCAGAGGATCCTCCATCTCCAATATTCCCTGAAGTTAAGACTCCACCTGGCTCACCAATCAATCGTCCATTATCCTCTCTGTCTGATCTCTCTGATCTTACTGATTTACCCCCAACACCACCTCGTCCGCTAGCACCGAAAGAGATTCCGCTTCGTGATGATGGCCTAGCCGATCTTGGTCCTACCTTTGGCCGAGGTTTGCGTCGACAGCCTTGGAACTTTGGTGCAGGAAATCTGGTTGAAGCTGTTCTTAGTGCTCAGACAGACTTTGACGAGCTGCCTCTTGAAGGCGACTATCTTTCCGTTTCCGAAACCTTCGAATTTGCCTTCCACGGTGTAGTTCATGCCGCTAACAAAACCTCAACCTATGATGGTGAACCCCGGTCCTACCGCGAAGCGTGCAGTCGACCACCCGAAGAGGCTGCCCAGTGGCATAAAGCTGCAGTTGACGAGATCAAGGCTCTGGTTGAAAATGAAGTCTTTGAGCTTGTTGAACGGCCTTCTGATCGCAAGGCTATAGGCGGTCGCTGGGTCTTTAAAGTTAAACGGAATCCGGATGGCTCCATCGAACGCTACAAAGGGCGTTACGTCGCTAAAGGATATGATCAGCGCTTCGGTCGGGATTTCAACCAGACGTTCTCACCAACACCACGATGGGCAGCTCTCCGTGCAGTTCTTGCGTTAGGTGCACTGGAAGACCTGGAACTATGGAGTGCCGACGTATCATCAGCATTTCTGAATGGTGAACTTCAGGAGGAGGTATACATGGAGCAGCCCGAGGGATTCGAGCAGAAGGGGAAGGACTGGGTTTGGCGTCTATTCAAAAGTATCTATGGACTCAAGCAAGCAGGACGAGAGTGGCACAACAAACTACACGCCACACTTACCTCCAAGGAAATGGGTTTTAAACGTGTCCGCTGTGAACACAGTATCTGGGTCTACTCATCCGGCGACGTTCGCATCATCATCCCCGTATTCGTTGACGATCTGACAATCGCCGCCAAGTCCACAGAGAGCGCACGCGGCATTGTACAAAAACTCAGTACCTACTTTAAACTACGCGATCTCGGTCCCACATCCTTTCTTCTCGGCGTCGAAATTAAGCGCGACCGTGCTCGCCGATCACTCACCCTATCTCAACGACAATATGCCCTCGACATTCTTGCACGCGCTGGCATGGCGGACTGCAATTCAGTTACAACGCCACTTGACCCAAGCATCAAACTCTCCAAGTCGATGGGACCACGCTCCGCCGCAGATCACGAGTTCATGCACGACAAGCCCTATATTAACACAGTCGGGGCTGTTGCCTACCTCGCTACTGCCACTCGTCCTGACCTCGCGTACCCAGTTAGCGTGCTCTCTCGGTACCTCAAGAACCCCGGACCAGCCCATTGGGAAGCTCTCAAACGGGTTCTCCGCTACATCAAGGGCACCGTTGACTACAAGATCGAATATGCACCCGATCCCAGTCAACCCGGTCAACTCTTCACTGCATACTGCGATGCCGACCACGGTGGGAATCCAGATAATGGTCGTTCGACTAGCGGATGGGTTGTAAAGATGGGGACTGGAGCCATCAGCTGGATGAGCCGGCTTCAATCTTTTGTCACTTTATCGACAACTGAATCCGAGTTTGTCTCCGCCTGCTCTTCAGGTCAGGAAATCATGTGGTTGCGCAACCTCTTCACCGAGTTTGGCTATAAACTCACCTCGCCATCCCAACTCTTCACCGATAATCAATCCGCAATGGCAGTTGCCCGGAACCCTGAACATCACGGACGTATGAAAAACCTCGATCTCAAGTTCTATTGGTTGCGGGAACAGGTTGCGCGCCGGAAAATCCGCATTGACCATCTGCGCACCGATGATATGCCAGCCGATGCTCTAACAAAGGCTCTTGGCCGGGAGAAGATGCAGCACATGGTCAAGCTACTTGGGCTCATTCAATCCTAGACGTATCCAGCTGAGGGGGAGTGTTACGGTACAGCTAGTTCACGTCCAGTATTTACATTCGGACCCACATTACATCATCGTACTTTACATATAGCCGGAGGCGACGGTGACTAGACTTAACGTCTTACCGTCACCGTCGACCTCCAGGTACGTAGCTACCTTATTCTACACTAATACTAAACGTCTTACCGTCACCGTCGACCTCCAGACTCGCTCTAAGCTCCCTGCTCCTTGACAGCGAGAAGCAGAGGTACTAACCAGAGAGCCTTGAAAGTGACGCTTCACTTTGCTACCTGTCCACCCTTATGATTCTTATTTGGAGATTGCTTAATACTACATTGTTTTGCCTATTATCACACTAGCTGGGATACGAAGCCGGTGGGAGAACAGCCGCTTCAGGGTTTCTCGCCGCCCCCGCCAACATATCGTTTAGGATACGAAGTGCCTCTACGTTGGCGTCCTCACGAAACATCCGACGCAGCTTCTCAAGATCCACCGCGGAGCCCTCAAAAAGTTGGCCTGCAGCACTGTAGAGGTCCTGCAATGGAAAAACTGCAGAAGGATGCTGTGCCCAGCCGAGTAGAGACTGAATGGCAGATTGACATTCGGACCACGACGGATGACTGGGCTGTAGCCTAATCAATGCAATGGTCGTCTCCACTCTGGAAGACACCGCGATGCAGGCCAGAATGAGAATCCGAGGTTGAAAGAGATAATCTAGAAACTCGTGGCGTGCAGCATCAGATTCTAGCGCGCCGAGTCCAGAAATATAAGCTGCGACTATTTCTACTGGATTGGGCGTTGGGTTCCAAAGCCATAAGGGACTAATCAACTCCATCCAACTGTCATGCGCAAAGATGCGGAACGCTTCTTCGGACCCTCGCGCCAGAGACACACGCATGATATCACAGATTTTTCTCGAAGTGTACTGGAAAGTCGTGGGTGGGTGAGATAGAACACGAGATGTAGGTCGAAGCCACAAAGCCTCTGGGGGGCTGACGACCATGCGGTTCACGGCAGCAGGAAGAATTCGATGGAGCAGCGGAAAGGGAAAGATGGTTATACCGACATGCTGCTTACGAACCAATAGTACAGATCAACGAGGTGTCTAATGCACTCGTTCAAGCATTGTCGCATGCGAGGATCCATACTATCCGGCAGCGCGCGAGCGCAAACGTAACTCTCTATCACAGCATGGATAAAATCGGGGAAGATGCCTATATCCAAATGATCCTCGTGACGATACAACATGTAACTGTACGAACGATGGGCCATTCGTTCCAAAACTCGTTCAAGCAGTTCGAGGTAGTGCAGTTGTGATTCATCGTCAGCACTAGAGGATGTCTCCCGGCGTGACTCGGAGTAGTCGACGACATGATGGAGAGCAAATCGACCGGCAGAGGATACGAAGCGGCGCTCTGAGGCACAGGCTACGGAGCGGTGCTCTGAGGGGAATAAATTGTCAACCTCGTTGAAGAATGGATTGTCAGGCTCGTTGAAGGATGATAACAAGGGTATTTCCGCCAAGAGGTCCCAAGTGACGAGGGGGGGATGAGTAGTGACAGCCGTTCTTAACGTGACCGGAGGAGGAAGGGTGCCCATCGTCTCTTGGTTAGGAGCCAAGATATCATCACTGAGAGGATCATAGGGAAACACCAAGGTCAGCAGGCGAACAACATCTAGTGTGCGGTCATTCAACCGAAACACGTCGTGCGCAACTGCGAGTTGCACTAGTTGTATCCATACCCATTGATGTAAACGAGTTTCATGATGTGTGAGCAGAAAGTCCCGGAAGGCAAGATGCATTGAAGCATCCCATGGAACATCAGGCTGTTCTGTAGCGATCCATAAGACCGCCTTGAGCCGCGGGTCAGTCACATTCCTCAGGCAACGGTCGGGGCCCCACAATCGGTATGGATACATCTCCTGGAATAACGGCAAGCGAACGATACGTTCTAGACACCGTTCCGAATAATGTGAGATCTGCGGCGCTCTTGAATCCTCCATCAACGGTTGGCACATCATTTGCGTTTCAAAAAAATTTGGGGACCAAGCGTGCCCTAGAGAATCCCACATCGAAGTCGGAAGACCTCCCAGAGCCTGAACAACGATACTCCTAACACTCGGATTGGAAGACACTTTGAATAACCAATCCAAAGCATTTATGGAGAGAAGATCATATCTGCTCTCAACTATTTCTCTTTCCAAAGTAGTAAGCGACTTGAGCTTGAGGACCGGCGGGGGAGAGCTGGTAATCGGTGGCAGTGGATCGAACCAGGACCGTTCGGTGGGCTTTTGAACTCGAAGATGCTGAAGAACAGTGCTTCGCAAAAATGCGAAAGCACCGGAAAATGCATAATGGATCAAGTCATTGAGCGGGGTCTGATACGGGCACTGGGGATGTATTATCGGCATAACGATGCTGACAAGATACAAGGCGGAAACAAGTGTGGTAATGGTGCCAACGGTCCACGCCAATGATACGCGCAGCGGAATAAAGAAGAGGACGAGGCCAGAAAGGAAGAGTATGAGGGAGACGTGCATCACGAACGGTAGGATACCAATGATGACGCGAACGCGCCAGAGTTCAAGTCCCATGAAACGAAAATGGCGGATATGACTGCGCAACAGAGGTGTACCAGAGGGAAGGGACACGTAGTGGTGCAGCCATTGCTTGATGAGGACTGCGGCGAGCGCGACGGCCAAACTCGCAGTCAGACTGACAACCCACAGCCCATTGATCCATACATCAATGGTATCTGGTGCAAACTTCTGAGAGGGATTTATGGACGGGGCGGTGATATTTGGAACGGAGGCGCCGGTAGTCATGGCCAGCTGAAGTAAAACAACATCGTGTAGAAGAGTAGCAGACATTTCCGCAAAATCTAGCTGCAAGTTTTGGGACGCTTGCACCAGGAATGAAGTGACGACAGCCGAGAAGAGACCAGCCTGATAGTATACCAACGAGTTAGCGCGGATGTGATGAAAAGAAAGCACAGAAACCCACGAGAACGAGCATCACATCAAGACCATCTCTGGACTGCCCAACCATCGTCTCATCAAATGTAGCCGCCTCCTCATTATACACACGCCAGACCCGCGCATTTGGTGCAGCTTCCTCGCAGTACGGGTCCTCGGGGTATTTCTGTTCATAGTCGTCGTTAAAGACAGGCTGAGCAAAACCGGAGGGAGGTGTGTGTTGCTTCAAGCCAAAGAACTTTCCAGACGTAGCCATAGGTTGCTCTACTGGATCTGAGTCGTCGTTAGTATTCTGATCTCGACTCTCTCGAGCGATCTCGACATCCACCTTCGTCGGTGCTGTTGAACAAGGAGCAATTGGCTTTGGCTGGTTGGTCCGTATCCGGAAAAACGGTTTCACACGACGGAGGCTGATTTCCTCCGCCGAGAAATGTTACTGAGGAGAGGAAATTTGATTTCCTCTGTACGTTCCCAGACCGAAGAAATTTGATTTCCTCAAACGGGGAAGATGCCGAGGAAAACTGTTTTCCTAGTCTTGAGCCTATGTGGGGGTACCTTGTGAGGCTCACTTCGGAGTTTTAAACGGCAACGCGGCTTGAACATGGGTTAGGGTTACCGTTTGGCTGCCGTCTTATCCACTCATCGTACTTTTGCCGGTACTGTATACCGACGATACAGGATGGATTCAGAAACCAGTCTTGTTCCACTTGAGAGAATATGATCTCCATTTCCGGACTTGTTCCCTTCGGCACCTCAGCAAGCTGCAACAAGAGGAGGAGGAAGATGAGTATTCAAGGAATGAGATAGATAAGAGACAGTGTAATTTAGAAATACAAGTGTAGGGTACTCTCAGAAAGCAGCCGCTCCTGCACCTGCCGGCTGCTGGCTGCTGGCAGCCGCTGGCAGCCGCTGCCATGCCCGGGTCTACGGGAGCATTCCACTTAGAGACCTCAACGAGTCCGACGTGAGTCAGACTCGCGACTCGTGACGTGAGTACTCACGTCAAAAAAGGCCCTGCTCAGACTCGTGTCGGACTCGACTCGCGGTGACTCACGAGTCATTGCGAGTCTACTCATGAGTACTCGCCATGAGTCCGAGTCATCTCGGATACTCACAAGTACTCGCGAGTCCATCACCTCCCAGTATTCATGCTCAGCGAGCATCCCTGGGCAATGGCACAGGGACAGTCAGCTGGGCATGAGGATGGGGTGGGGGATGATGGGAGGAGAGTGGTAGTGGTGAAGGAGGGGTGGTGGTGGTGGTGGTGGTGGAGTGGTGGTGGTGGTGGTGGAGTAGTGGTGATGGTGGTGGTGGTGGTGGAGGAGTAGTGGTGGTGGTGGTGCCAAGTCATCATCTCCTCATCCTCATCCTCTCCTTCTCCTTCTCCTCCTTCTCCTGCTATCCGCCGCCTCGTCGTCCTCGCGGTACCGGCGTTGTCGTCCTCGTCCTCATCCGATTCATCCGAGTAGTCGTCCTCTGCCGTCGCAGAGACGGCAGCAGCAGGTCTGGCACAGAGCCAGACCACAAATCCACACCCCACAGGCTGCCTGACAATCGTCAGAGCAGCAGGAGCGACAATCGTCGCATCCTGGGTGATCGTGGTGGTGGTAGGAAGCAAGAGAGACGACCCGATCAGACGCTTACGCGTCCTTTCGGATCTCGGCCCGATACGCCGGATCGGACGAAATTGTCGCGTACAGCTCGTTTGAGCGACGCAAGGGTCCGTTTGAATAGGTAAAAATTTGTAAATTCATCTAAAATATATCTCTAAATATTTGCGAGTCATCACATGATGACTCGTGCCCCGGAAAGTGCTACTCGGACTCATACTCGCACTCGCGTGTATTTAACTCGCGAGTCCCACGAGTCCGAACTCCGAGGTGCCCGAGGCGAGTCGAGTCCTGGCAAGACTCGCGGACTCGCGGACTCGTTGAGGTCTCTAATATCTATCAAAGATGATCACGTTCTTAATCGATTACAGATAAAAAGACGCGCAATAATGACTGCCCCGACAGCCACAGATGTCGTTCCTAATCAAGCGCGTCGCTTTGAACGGCACATCACTCAAACCGACGTTCATGTGGGACTGCCCCCGGTCTTCGTGCTCCTTACAAGCTGGGCGCAGA
The DNA here is from genome assembly GCA_003314085.1 of Hymenopellis raphanipes. Classification (NCBI taxonomy): domain Eukaryota; kingdom Fungi; phylum Basidiomycota; class Agaricomycetes; order Agaricales; family Physalacriaceae; genus Hymenopellis; species Hymenopellis raphanipes. The sequence continues at coordinate 24,896 of QLPD01001126.1, read as the reverse complement.
ACTCTTGGTACACGAGACACCATCGTTGAAATTAACACTAATCAATGGTCTCTCTCATTCTCTATGGAAATTACCGGAAACCCAACCATAAAAGCAAAAATGATACTCGGTCGCGATTGGTTGCACGCTGATATGCACAGTACAAACTGGCTACAGAATAGGCATATTTTGCGATTTCTGTACGACCTCTTGTAGGAAAGACATGTATACAAATACATCATAGTACTTGAGAAGTCTATTAAAGACTTCTAGGAGACTCTCTTAGGACACAAAGAGACTCCAAGGTGGCCATTACGCGCCTACGGACCAAACTCACGAATCAACCAGAAGTTCCCGTAACGTTCTACAGAACTCTAAACGTGCCTGAATATCAAATACTCAATGCGCCCAGATGCAACACATGCATCCGTCGGACAATCGGACTTACAATCCTGGTTGTTTCCTTTCCAAGTACTCGGATACGATGTATTCACTATAGTATCCACCCGAACACTAGGGACATGTTCTGAACCACAGAGCTCGTTCAGAAAGACCTTTGCAACGAGACTACTGCATTCATCTACTTGAACTTGGGATCCATACGGACCCTCAACCCCGAAAGCTGTGAGTCAGACAGGACTCCGGAATCACGCAATCTTGCATCATCCTTCCGTTACGAACAAAAGACCACGCGGATGCAGACAGATACATCCGTACCGCAGTGTTGAAGTGACTCAAACAGAACCGGAATCGCAACTTGACAGGCACCCTGTGTGGCCACTATAAACATAGAAAACCAGTTATCAAAACAGACTCGACAGATACACTTCGAAAGTGGGGTATCATTCGAAAGCTATAACTCAGGTCTACATGAAGGACCGAAGTATCAAACCCAGAAGACAAAGTTTAGAAAGCTAACTACAC
>QLPD01001126.1:0-23691 GCA_003314085.1 Hymenopellis raphanipes | reverse complement strand
TTTTGTGTCCACCTCAGTTTAAGTTAAGAACCCAACCAGAACAACGTGAACCAGTGATAGTTACCTGGTGAACTTCGAGTTAGTACCCGGAAGCTTTGCCATCCGTACTTGTAAACGTCCCTCTGTCCCAAGACGGAGTTTAAACGACAGAAGCAAGTATCGGTAACGAAGTGACTTGAGAACACCCGGAGTCACCGCGCTTGCAACTGCTTCGGATTCAGACATAAGAAGTCCGGCCTTTCGTGTTAGTTTAGACCAACTTGACGTACCCAAGCCCCGCGGATCTTTACGTACCCAAAGGCGATCTTGGTCCCTGCGTTCTGTTGAGTTGAAGATTGAGTGCACAAGACAGTCAACCGGCAGTCCTCCGAGACTCAGCGTACTTGCGTGTCAACCTTTCGGCTAAGACATCGGAAGCTACCCCTTCTTCCGGAATCCCACAAGTTAACTCCCCAAGCTCCCTCGAACTTGCACTTGTGTTAGTTTAGGAAGTACACCTCTACCCCCTCCGTTTGGAACCTCTTTGAGTCACTCGATCTTGACTAAAGTTGTAATTCGTTACGGGTGATAAGGTCGGATCCTTGTACCTGTCCATTAGAAACTTCGGAAGTTTCGAGTGATTGTTTTATTTTGTGTGTTTGAGTGTGTATATTTCTGTGGCGTATTCCTATACTGCACATCAACGCTATACCGTTCCCCAAGTCCAGCATCGATCGGTCTTTTCGTGCACTGCTATATTCCGTTCTGCTACCACGCTCATAGACACACTACACTCACTACTATCTTTTCCTTCAATGTTCAGGCTTCGAACTACCATCCAATCCCTGCCTGACCATGAACATCGAGTGTTCTATAATCTGTCACTGACCGCTTTGCAAACCAAGCTGATCCTTCACAGTTTGCTTCATAACACCTACCCCCTGGGTAAAAAATGCCAGCTCTTACTTGAACATCTCATTTTTGGCCTGTGCGAAGCTGGAAATGCTAAGCTGTGCAGGTAATATCCATCTGTGCATTTATATCATCCAATACATAGACAAACGCATCACCACCGAATGCTATCGCAGATTGGTAACTCTCGGAATATACGCCATGAATCTCCTCCTCGATGTTTATACCACCCTCCCTGCGTACGCCTTTCAAATGGCCGCCATAACCTTGCATGCAGAAAATCCACGCCATATACGCAAAGATTTATCTGCCGCTATTCGAAAGCGATTGGTCGACCTCCAATACGCGCCTTTCAAAGGTGACCAACTATACTGTAGCGTTTCGACCGTAACTTCGCAGTCTTTTACCATGATGCTAGACCCTGAAAAGGATATAGCTTCGTGATCAGGCACACATGCGGGAATTACCCGATTTGGATGGCCCACCGCTAAGCGGGCCCAAAAATTTCCATTTTAAGCGATCTGTGCCTGAAAAAATCGACCGTGACGCGATATGCTCTATATATAGCTTCGCTTCGCGAGGCCCCATGACCTGATATGCGAATTAACAGTCAAAACGCTACAGTATTGGGATGCGAAACTCGATCGCAAGTTTTTCGCCGCTCCCATTATATTTGTTCGACATATCGCAACCGCATACGGAATCCTCTCAAAAGACATTGATTGAATATTGCTTATCCAGTACATCATTCATCACATTCATGGCGGAGTTTGTTGGGCATATCATGAATCAGCCTTAGCATCAATACTTATCGGCTGTTTTGAAATTTTAATGGAAACCGACTTTCAAACTAAATAATAAGTGTGTATATATTGTTCTCACCGTACTACAATATGTGCTCTGTGGTAGCTATCAAGATGTACATAATAGAATCTGAAATTTCTGTTCCCTGACTTCGACTCGACGACTTCCTAATTACAGACTGCGACAATAAGGGAGTGCGTCTAGATCACATAGTCGTGCTTGCACCATTCCGAATGGATGTGTCATAACTGAATCATCTGCTAACTTCTGTCTGCTCTTACATGTCTATTTTCTTATGACATTCTCACTGCACAGTGTCATAACTAGACCGAATTATCTGTATTCCCTTAATTGAATAAGCAGTGTCGAGAACATTCATAACGCTTCAGAGCCAGAGTATGAAATGCAATACACTTGGCGTACCAAGAATCCACCCTATTCCATCATAATAAACTACTCCAAAACCACCGAATGCAGCTCCCATATCCATCGTACTTTGTTCTCCGTGAAAAGTACCGCCCATTCTTTGTTTCTTATTAAATCTATAAATTCATTGTGATCCCGAAACGCCATTAATAGACCTTTGATTTCTCGTGCTTAGTCTGCATGATACAACTGCAAGAAGTCGGATACCATGGCCTCACTTTCAACTCTTTGAGAACTCAATGCTCGTTCGATTTCTGCCAATTGGTCGACGTTTGACGACGACACCTGAGACATGCTGACACCCCGACAACCTACAGGTGATTGGAAGGAACTCTGTAAGCGGGTTGAACTGTGAGCAGGGAGAAGCGATCCCGAAACTGGTCATTTCCGGCTTCTCGCCGGCGTGGATAGAGCAGTAGGCGTGAGCAGGATGTCTATAATCTGAGCGAAAGGAAATTTAATGGGATTGAATAGTTGCAGGATTTCATCGCCCAAGTTGGATAGCTGAAGAGGGGCATGTTGACCATGATCAGGATCTATGTAAGCGTCCCAATCCAAGTTCTTTCCAATTGGTAAACGACCTCTCATAAATAGACACAGCAGGCTGTCGCTGATATCGTCGAAAAGATATGCGAGATGAAACGGAGGACAGGACTATTCTAAACTATACCGTACTTCTTCTCTGACGCAGGTATTAGAACGTAGAATGCGACATTCGATTAGTGACTTACTCGTGGATGTGTAAAGCGACTGTCTTTCCTTCTAACACCACTCAAAATCTGACAACGCCCTGAAAAAAAGCCTAAAGATTGATCATGACACTGGACCACACCATGGCTTTATGAAGCTCATCACCCTCGCAAATCGCCTTATTCTGTTCACAAAACTCCTATATGATAGCAACGATGTGCGTCGCCTCTTGGTACGTGATAACAGCTATCGCAGCAGGGAGGGGCAGAGGATATTTATGAGGTGCAACTGTTTGAATGAAGACAGCTTTTTCAACATCACAACGAGGCATCAACTCCGAATGTGAGAGAACAGCGAATATAGATGCGCCACGGCTCAAGCTAGTCATGATGAGAAAGCAAGTAGAAGAACCGCGCACAACCACTATTGGAACTTGTCTTCCCAAAATTATAGAAAAGCTTATACAGCTTAGATAATTAAACTTACAACATGTAGAAATTCATAAAACTCCGTAACAGCGAAGACAGGCGATATGCATTTTGAATTCCTTTAAAATATTAATTCGCCCACTTCTTATGAAGATAGCATGTTCAGAAGCGTAGACCTGACTCAATAGAATGAAAAGATACTGTCTTAGTAAAGGATTCAGCGGTTAGAAGGCATGAACGAGGATCACACGTATACTGTCACATTTGGAATGTCACCTTAAAAATTATCGCTGTTTGCAAAAAAGTTGGCCCTCCTGCCTTTTTCAATCGCACGATCGAATCGAGTGCGTTTCTGCACCCGAATTATATCTTGTCTTAGGCGCTGTATTTCCAGTTTTTGACGTAGATCATGGGAAAATTGTCCGTTTGAGTGTACGAGCCCGTGTTCACTTATTTTCCTGCTAGGGTTCCTTTCGCAGTACAGGCAGTGTTATAGTGAATTGAGAGTATATGGAGAGGTCAATCTGCTTCGAATACTGTCTACTATATGCATTGCACTGTTTTCACTCTTCCTGGGCCAGCACAACAACGGGTGGGCGTATAATGAGCACTCCTCCTCATCGGAGCTATCCGGGAGACATCTCTTGCCTCAGTTTTCGCACTTTCAGACACTGTGCACATCAAGCTGGCCTCAAATACATAGTATGGACTAATATTCATCTACTGAGACCAAGGAGATGGCTATAGATGAAGTTCTGAAGGGGACCTTGACACATCTCTCCAGCTGAGCATTTTGAGCTCCCACGGCAGGCTGAGCTGCTATGGAGGGCTTAGCATGCAATAATTAGCCTTCCTTTACTCATACTTCTGTATACTGGGGCAGGAGGCATGAGACATGTTGTAATAACTGCTGTTGGTTTGGCCCCAATCTTGCGCCACACAGTGTTCTCTAACCACGTGACAGCTCACGCTATGAACTTGTGAGATGACTTTAGACATATGCCCAAGTATCCTTGAGCTCGGGCATGCTTCGTATGTACCCTCAATTCAGTACTACAAGAGGAGTTCATGTGCAGTAGTGCGTGAGCCATAATACTACAACGACTGATCGGGCAGTCAAACGGACAATTTTTCTGAACTCTACGCTAAAAATAGGTCCAGATTCACTCTGGAAAGAAGCTTCAGCGATGGTGAAAAGCTGGATGTATCTTGATGCCCAAAATTCTCTCCATGACCGAAACCATGACCGAAAAAGGCAGGAGGGCCAACTTTTTTGCAAACGGCGATAACACTCCGAATTTCAGGACCGCATTGTGGCATGGGAAACAACATGACTAGCTGACACATGCTTTTTCTTCCTTGCCACTGCGCCCTCACGGTCATTTTTTTTGAGACCATCGCTTCACCATTTGTAAAAGAGCGATCCATCTGTCAATGTAAGCAATCTTCTAGCCCATTGCTAAGCCTTTTGTTGAATTGCTTTCTCCTTAGGTAAGTAATGACAACCCAGCTCTGTAAAGAGCTATACAGCAATCGCAGTACAAATGACTTCTCATCGTGCAATACGTACCGGCCTAGCTTGTCACTATTCCTAGCTGAAGCATTTGCTTTTTGGCCTTGCTACTTTGATTGGCGGTGCACCAGGTGGACTCTGCGCTTGACGAACTTCTCCCATCTCTAAGCACTGAGGTAGGCCCTCCAACAGAGTAGTTCCTCGGGTCCTACAGTAAGTTCCTCCCTTTTCATACTGACCCCCTACTGATGCACTCCCATCTAGTCCTCGACGTCCCTCCCACTTTGAAGACGTTTATTCCTTGCCATCGACAGCTGCTTTGCCCACCGTCATCTTGGGATTCGGTGTCTAACTCTCATCTCGTTCTATACATTACTCGTCTTTGAGTCAATATATGCACATGCTGTCTGCCACGGACAAATGGTCGTCTTATCCTATTTAGCATGTTGTTTGCAGCCTGTCTAAGTGCGAAATGATACCACTTCTGGGCCTGTCATCGATTCTATCAACATTCTTGGAAGACCTTTTTTTGCCTTTGGTGAGTCACGTCTTCGCTTCCATTGGCCTTCTTGTGGACCTTTTCGTATATAGGATTTCCTTTGACGATATCAACATCAATTGTGGACTCAGTTTTTGCTCATAGTTGCCTTGAAGGCATATTATTCTTGTCTTTGTATCGTCATCAGTAGTGTTGATGACTTATCTGTAAATCGTTATGGTCATCAATACATCATCAGCCTCGAGCCCCACCTCACCCGCTAACTGTCTTTAAAGGGGCTTGCTACCTTTCGCATATGTGATCTATTCTTTTTCCTCGTCGTGCATTGATCACCACCTTCTTTCAGCATCAGCCCTTTTACACTCAAGCCTATCTACTCTGTTGGAATATTGAGGTCTCTCTCTTCTTCAATATTACTTTCTTTCATCGGGGCTGACAATGATCTCTCAATAGATATTAACCCCAACTTCGATGACCATCCTTTAATCCATGTACCGTAAGTCTCCGTCATCTTTTTGAACACCTATTAACCAGTCATCAGACGATTATGATCCATGCTCACTAATTTACGTCATCTTTTGACTGACAAACCAGCTCTTCACTATGAACTCACCTCTTGCTTACGTCTTGATGATTGTGATGACTTCATATGTATATCACTCTCTTTTTCGCACCCCTTCCTCTAACTGACTTTTCTTTAAGTTAAAGATATATCTTTGACTTCTCCTCACGAGTAAGTCTTTTTTTTTCGTTGATGTCGCATTCTTTCATTAACGATGTTCATCACAGTAGTCTTGCTCAATTCTTTCAAGCATCATCTCAACTGACGAATTCTCGTTATGCATCACATATTCAGAGTTTACAGAGAGGAGGGGGAGGGGAGGGTGGGGAGAGGGGCGCATCAACCGATATTGGCTTTCATCTCAAAAAAAAAAAAACCCTCAGCAGAATGAATTACGACAAGGCTTCCCTCTGGCATCATTCAGGCGCGAAAGCGAAACATCCGCCAGCCCATTATCGACTTTGAAAGGCACTTCTTTAACAACGATATTATTCCTAATCAATATCTTCCCAAAGGCTTACTCGGCGCATGTTCCAATACAGCCTGGACGATGTACATGCATTGCCTTGCTTGAAATGTCATGCATACTTTCATAACCATCATATTCTTCTTCTCACGTCAAACCGAAACTGTTGAACGAGTTGTCGTTCACATCGTTTATGACAAGGTTAGCATATTCACCCACATCTCATTCACGCGCTCAACTACATGCAGACAAATCGATTCACAAAAACTGGGGACAGCAATAACCTAATATAAAACAAAAAAGAAAAAGAAAGCCCAAGAAGTTATACACGTTTTATATTCTTCTCGCCTCGCCAACGCTGATCATTACATTTGCCCCTGCTCCCCACCTGCTCCAATCTTCTCCGCCCTCTCCATCCCATCCTTCCTCATTTGCGCGACTAACGCCTTATGGATCCTTTTCCCACGCTTGTACTTCGCCCTATCGTCTTTCTCAGCTTGTTGTCTATTCTTTACTCACTCCAACCTAACTCGCTGCAAGACAATTCGGGGAGGTATCAACCTCTCGCCCTTGTACGGCCAGGTCTACGTCAGGCAGAAGTCGTGGGGATCATTCTGAATCTGACCATTGCAGTGAACGATCCAGACTGCCTTCCCCGTGCGGTCGTATGCAAACAAAGTGCGATGCTCGTGTCGCGTCTCGGATTCCCACATTATGACTCACTGAGGCGGGAACTCGCCCAGCTTTTCAGAAGTTCACGGTGACAAAAAGCGCAAATTGTAACGAATTTAGTCGCGTGAATGTGGCGGTCGTACGTAAGGGCAAATTTATATGAGCTCTGAGTCATTATATATGCCCAGTACCAGTACTTGTGAACGTTGGGTGTGGCGCAAATAGCAATAAACATGATGTACTTAGAATATAACTAATGAAAAGTCAGTAACATATCGACGATTGGACAGCACTCACCGACAATGATGCGGACTGCTGTTAAGTTGAGGAATAAGCGCTCGTCGATTCACGATCACTCTCATCCAGATTTGGTAGGACGACACCGCTTCTTTTTCCTATTGAGAAATGAAACTTTCTTATTTAAGTAATCAGTAATAATATACATTGCATTTTCACTGATTGAAAACCCTGAATTCTTCAATGAAGATATCAGTAAAAAATGTAAAAAATTTTATATATTTTTTTTTCATTATAAATAATTTTAAATAAATTTAAAAATTCTTCAGTGAAACTTTTTATAAAAAATAAGATGTAAAATGCAAGGATCATTGAATGAATAAACTCAAGAGTAAAATGAAGATTTTTCAGTGCTTTTATGGAGGTGAAATTGCTGTGAAAGATCCAAGAGCTGAAAATGCGAATTTATAGCAAAAATATAGCAGATAAACGAGATAAAAAATTGAGAAGAAAAAGCTTAAAAATTTTAAGAGTAAGATCAAGATTTTGTTTGAAAGTTTAAAATAAAGTTTTGCAGTCAAAAAATAGGTGAAAATACGGTAAAAGATATTATAAACATAGATGAAGATTTTTTAACTTTAATGATTAAGGTATATTCAGAAAGAAATGTTGAATGCTATTTGGCAAATGAGATGGAAAATAAAGTATGAATATAGAGATAAAATAAAAGTGAAAGATGGAATGAAAAATATATAAATATTATACGAAGGTAAATTTAGGATTTTTTTAGAAAGATATGTAAGAGTATATTAAAAATAATATTTATAGTAAAAAATATCAAATTATATAAACAGTTTTTTAGAAAAGAAATATAGTAAAAAAATTCAGAATAATAAATTAATAAATAAATTAAGATTATTAAGATATAAAAAGCGTAAAATTGTAATTATTCAAAGTGAAAAACATATAAATAATAATAAAAAATTCAAAAGAGAGATCGAGATAAAAAATCCTGAATGCAGTATTAATACTGTCGAATTTCGATCAATTCATTGGTTACATTTATAATAAAACTGCAAATGAATAGAACGCTCCGATGGCCAGCTGTGAACTGAACGCAAGAGTGGTTCACAAAATGAATTATGAATCCACAAGCGCTAGAGTGTTCGTATGGCCTCAGATTGCAATTCCACTCAACTGGATTTGCTGTCCGCAGCCCGATCACCAGACGGATTGTGAATCTGAGTTGCAAGATTGTAACTCCTGGCCCCGCTGACTTGTCGGAGCCTTCATATCGCCGTGGATTGTCAATCCACTTAGCTGGATTGGGTATCCAAGATGTGTTCACTGCATGGATTGTGAATCCGAGTTGCAGGATCGTGAATCCAGGCCTCGCCAACTTGTCAGACCCTTCATATCGCCGTGGATCATCAATCCACCTACCTAGATTGGATATCCAAGACACATTTACTTTACGGATTGTGAATCCGAGTTGCAAGATTGTAAGCTCAAGTGCCACTGATGCATTCACTACACGGACTGAATTATGAATCCAACTGATAGGATTTCACATCCAGCGGTGCTGGAGCATTCATATGGTTATGGATTTCAATTTCACTTAGCTGAATTCGCTATTCATAACGTGTTCACACTACAGATTATGAATCTGACTGACAGTATTGCCCATCCAGTGATGCTGGAGTGTTCTTCTGTTCTGTCATGTAATTTCAATTCACTACTTATTAATATCGCATTCAGGATTTTTTATCTTTATCTCTCTCTTGTATTTTTTTGTTATTATTTATATGTTTTTCACTTTGAATAATTACAATTTTACGCTTCTTATATCTTAATAATCTTAATTTATTTATTAACTTATTATTCTGAATTTTTTTACTATATTTCTTTTCCAAAAAACTGTTTATATAATTTGATATTTTTTACTGTAAATATTATTTTTAATATACTCTTACATATCTTTCTAAAAAATCCTAAATTTATCTTTGTATAGTATTTACATATTTTTCATTTCATCTTTCACTCTTATTTTATCTCTATATTCATACTTTATTTTCCATCTCATTTGCCAAATAGCATTCAACATTTCTTTCTAAATATATCTTAATCATTAAAGTTAAAAAATCTTCATTTATGTCTATAATATCTTTTACCGTATTTTCACCTATTTTTTGACTGCAAAACTTCATTTTAAACTTTTAAACAAAACCTTGATCTTATTCTTAAAATTTTTAGGCTTTTTCTTCTGAATTTTTTATCTCGTTTATCTACTATATTTTTGCTATAAATTCGCATTTTCAGCTCTTAGATCTTTCACAGCAATTTCACCTCCATAAAAACACTGAAAAATCCCTATTTTACTCTTAAGTTTATTCATTCAATGATCCTTGCATTTTACATCTTATTTTTTATAAAAAGTCTCACTGAAGAATTTCTGAATTTATTTAAAATTATTTACAGTGAAAAAAAGTATATAAAATCTTCTAAATTTTTTACCGATATCTTCACTGAAGAACTCGGGATTTTCAACCAGTGTTTGTAACTAAAATTATCGAATTTGTATCGTAATTTTCAACATATCAAAACGCATCGAGAACGATACCTTTTGCTCGAAAGTCCAAAACGCGCGGAACGCCGAGGTAGTGAACTCTCCTAACGGCGTTACCCGCATTATTACCATGGAATTTGTTCGTTCTTGTTTTCTGCGAGTCATCTTGTTCTGCCTTGAAGACCACTACAAGACGCTGCCAAACACTTACTATCAGAATCTGCACAGGCGAATCCTTTTATCCCCTCGCTGGGACTACCTGTATCTCAGCCATACGTACTATGCTCATCTACTTCGTATACCGTTCGCAACCACAGCAGAAAACTTAAAACTAACCATCTTGCTTCTCATCTGACAACGCCAAAGTATCACAGAACGTAACTACTTTCTGGTCTGATGACGTTTTTCTCCTCATAACGCTTTCACGCTGCACCATCTGGCTTTCTATTAATTTAGCACCACATCAACAGCTCAACATAACCTCGCTTTTATATGACTCTCAAACCTAAAAGTAAGTATTTGGAACCTATCGACTATTAATTGCATCATACCGTCTTTGTTATAACGCCTTAACACATCAGGTAAGGCCCCAGATGTCAATTCTTCACTCCAACATTCATTTTAACACAAACTATGTTCAGAAAACGCGACATTTTCATAGCGTTTGCCTATTGATCAAACGGTATATAAATGAAGATAAACGTTACTACCTCTTTCTTCTCACCACTATCATGACCTTCTCAAGTCCTCCTCTCTTCCCAAATATCATCAACACGACATTCCCTCGCTTGGCAAATGCTCAAACCAACTTTAAAAAGATATGTAGCAGTCCAAAATTATGTTTTTTTCTTTTTTTTTTCATCTTTTGCTCCTCATTGCTAGGACGGCCTCTTTACACCGCCGTTAGCGCATCCAGCATTCCTAATTACACCTATTCGCGCTGTTTCACCCACCAGAGTACTGTAATATTACGACCTCATGTTCATATAATGTGTAACACAAGATCGTAAATTGAACTAAATTCTTATCCATAACACATAACACTCTAAAATCTGTATTTCAGGAGGCCAAAAAAGGAAATTTCCACTCAGCGGCTAATGTCGTCGCTTCTTTTATGGTAATCAGATCCTAAATGAACTAACAAAATGTTAGTTTATAAGGATAACGCATAACACCCCGTGAACATAGGGTCGTAAGACTACAGTACGCGCGCCCTACCAGACCGACTGAATCATGCTTATTTTGCCAGGAGGACGGCCCCCAGCAGCTCCAAGGCAAGAAACAATTATTTGTGGAGTCCAAGGTGCGTGTTTGAATATACCATAGATCTTCTTTAATAGTCTTTTTCTTTCTGCTATGCTTAGCTGTCCTCTTCTGCGCCTACACCGCCCGCCACACCTGCTGCCGCCCCATCCTCCAGTATTGCCATGCCAACCAACTTCGCCTTCGTGGCATATCCAGTACGCCTTGCGAAAATCGCTGCACAACTCCACTTACCATTTCTTAGACTGTCCAACTTTATACCACTACAGTTTTGTCGTTCTTTGCCATGACTGCCCGTCCACGAAAGTGCATGCGCAAATGCGTATGTTTTATAAGTTATGTAATTCTCTATCATTCTCATATCAACATTAGGACGAACGTCCGCTGTATACTACAACTCTGCTCCCCATTTCGTCTTCACCATTATATATTACACTCTCACTCGTCCTCCACCCACAATTGAATCCGCAAACGCATCAAATATATGTAATCGTAAATAGCGTCATGACTTCCACTCCCATATATCTTTACTTCTACTTCAGATACTTGTCGAATTCACATATTTTGACCTCGCTAAGCAAACAATCGTATGTTTTGGATTTTGGGTGCTGCCGCGAGTCGGCCCTACAAGTTATTATTATTAAAGTGATATAAAAGGTATATTATTAGTCATTTAGATAGTACTTATGTGCTATGATCTGTTTAGCTATTGAAAGCAGTTATGCAAGAGTTGAGCTACTGTGCATTTTCACTTTCTTACCTTTCATCTACAACATATGAAAGACACCTACAACTTCTTTCAATATGATATAAATGCATGACTGGATAATTTTTAGACCTCTCTTCATAGTAGAACATGAGCTATGTCTGTTTGAAGGTAGTCTAAGCTATTTAGTCAGCTGTAGATGACTTTCTGACCTGATTACATCATTAAATTACTGGTCTAATACCTGGATATGATATATATAATACATTCTACAAAAGAAATGGAAACAATAGCATATATAGGACACGAAGAATTGAGTGGACGATCCTCTGCCTAGAGCATGGGAATTTTGATCAAAACTTCAGTGGGGAGGAAGACTGAGGGCTAAAGCACTGGCCTCTCACCCAAATGACATGGTTCCTTTTGTAGAATAATCATAAATGAGTGTTTAAAGGTGGCTAGTCCCAATTTAGACTACCTGTTATATATTAAATAAGTAAAAATGCGAAAATAGCTAATACAGTATTTGGGACCTATCTATAGATGAGCTACTGGACTGGATAACCTGTCCACACCTTCAATAGAGGTCTACTACTAGTATAAACAAAGTATCAAAGTCCTATGTCTCCAGCATAACAGGATTTCATGTTATATTCACAATAAGCCTGATTTAGTCGACCTGGTATATCTCTTGAACTCCTCAATGGAATGACCTGAGAATGATATCAGACATTGATCTATAGTATATTTAAAGGTCTTCAAGCCACGGACCATAGGCATAAGTACAAAATCTAACATTTTTGCGTCACGCTTCTAATACATATAGATCCCTTAATATCTCCTTAACTATTGAAGCTATTGAAAAACTGTTTACATTATTGAATTTCCAGCCCTAAAAAGTATAAAACAAGTTTTCACTTCTCCCAATACCATCCTCTACAGCAGCATTTATTATTGCCCATTTCATTCTGCCTATTGATCATTTGATCAAAAATGCGCCACAAATGCATAGCCTAGAGCATTCCTCACTTATCCTAGGGTTCTCTAATCATCTTCCATCAATATCTGATCTACCTCTAATCTGTCATCAGGCTATTCCATCCCAATTGGAATCCTTCCTCTTCATCTTAAATAGACCTATTCCCTCCCTACCTATTATGGATATCCTTCCCCATCTCATTTAAGAAGGAAAAAGTGCACCTCAGCTGCTCCCAGTACCAGCCACAGGCCTAGTATAGCTTATAGATAATAATTGATTATCATGCTCTCTGACTAGAGGGAATAACGAATTATTCTTAATGCATAGGGTGAAAGGTTGAGTTGAGGATAGTGCAGTCAAGAATTGGATGTCGAGCCTCAAAGCATAACACAATATCAATGATGCACTATAGTATGGTGATCACCGCTAGGTTGCTTTGCTCGCATTTCGGCTAGGAAAGAGGGTATAGCGCATAAGCGTCCTTTACGAGTGCCGGTGTCTGTTAAACATTTAAAGGCTATTCGAGAAGATCTTGATATCTCGAAGCTGCACAACGCAGCTGTGTGAGCGGCAGCTTCAGCAGCTTTCTGGAGTTGTCGTCGCCTAGGTGAAATTGTTATAACCAAGATGGCATATTTTGATCCAGTCTATCATGTTACAGGCGCTGTTGCGTACGTTCATCCTCACTTATCATTGGATTTGTTTTAACATGTTCTTTAGTATATCTTTCAGAGATCATTGTGGTGGCGCGGCTTTAGCAAAGTTTCATATTTCCTGATCGAAAACTACTAAAATAGATGATGCCAACGTAATTTTAACTGCTTGAAACGATGATTTTTATCCTGTCGCTGCGCTTCGCAACCATCTTAAAGTCAACATATCAGTGTCAAGCAAGGTGCCACTTTTCGCTTTCGCAACATTATCCAAAATATGATCCTATCTTTTTAAGATGACCTTCCTTTCGTATTGCGACATATCATAGAAACGTTGCCCACTATACTACGTACTTGGGTATAGTTTTAGGATTGGTAGTGTTATTGAGTTGTTGTTGGCTGGTATTCCTCCTGAGATAGTTGCCGCGATGGGGGGATGGACGTCGCTTACTTTTCTGTGTTACTGATGTCAAAAAGAAATTATACTATTATTCACAGTAAAAGCTTATCGTCAATCTGAAATGCTTAAACTAGCAAATACATTTAAGAAGTTTCGTATTGCTTGTAAAATTCCTGCATCTCTCATTAAAACTTATGACGGTTCATTAGATGATCTAGATTCAGAATAATCCTGCTACCGTATCTGCTTTGCTTATGCTTATGTCTACTTAATGCTTATACTTATTGCATGCTTTATACTACATGAATCGTTATTCAAATTGTTATCTGTATATTGTTATCTAGAGCATGCCACGAGTTAAAACCCAGGTTTTTAAATACCTGCGCTACAGATACCTGCAGGAGAATTCCCAGACCTACAACTTGTGTGTGACCTACGCAAGTAGCAGGTTACCCATAAGTAGGTATTAATCTGCTTACTCGTGTCTAGCTCTATTGTTATTCCTCTCTCAACCTCCAGGTGGGGAAACTGAATTTGTTCTTCAATCTGAATCAATTATTGTGAGTCTTCACTCAAGTTAGTATTTCCTAATTCGATCTTCATCTCGAATTCAGTTTCCCGCATGCTTAAGACTGATCTGTCTGCCTTGAGGTTCCGTCAGCTCCAGCTGCTTCTCCTCCTCGGGATTTCTGTTCCCCCTCTTCACGGTTTCCTTCCTCTTTCCCACTCAACTATGAAGCTGGCAGCAAACCCATCTTCAACACAACACCTAGTATAGTCTCACTACATCAGTGTCCTCTCCTTCTCTTCTTCCTTCTCTTCTTTCCTCACGGCCCAGTTGTAGCCAAGCGCTATTCTTATCCTTTGTTGAGATTCTCATCCAGAAACGAGTCAAGCTGCTTCTGCTCATTTGGAGAGAGTGGATACATCTTGCAGATCTTAGACTCAAAATCTGGCTTGAGATCGATGACGTGGTCTCAAATGTTATGAGCAGGAAGTCGTTCAGAGGTTCGCTTATCAAAAATGATGAGAAATGCATGATATGGAGAAGGAACATGCTCCTTGAGCAGACGATCATCTAGTTTGACTTGAACTCGAGCCGCTTCCACCAGTTTCTGTAAGTTCATGAATGTGGCTCGAATATGAACATTGGTGGAGTCTAATGGACTAGAAGAGGATCGAGGATAATCATCATAGTAGTAATGTTGTTCGAAGACATCCTGCGTCCAAATAGGTTCAACTTCTAGTTCTTCATCCTCGTTCTCAATGAAGAGAACTACCGGTACTTGAACATGGTTGAAGATGTGGATAGAAAGACGTCTTTCAGCGCGTCGTTGCACTAACTTGGCAACAGTGCCTGGAATGGAGTTACTCCATTTAACTTCATAGTTTCAGTAGTGTACTACTACCATAGGTTCGCATCACAGGTCACGAAGCCTCATGATGCGAACCTAATTGTAGTTGGTCACTAGGTCACAAGGGGTTGTGAACATGTCTAAAATTGGTCACAAATTTGACTTTTACCTAAATTTTGCTTTTCCAGCCCATTTTTAGCAGTTTTTTCTCTTATTTTACCTTGTTTAACATGAAAATAGTATACTTCTGCTGTTTAAATGCTTTTACAGCTGAAACCAAGCTGAAAACTATGTAAACTTAAAAATCTCAGTGAACATAAATTTTCTAGGTCACACACTTTTGACAAGCATGAACATGACGTCTAATATGTTCATGAGGTCACAGGTCACAATCTGTGAACCTATGGTCGAAATACTATAGTAGTTGGGGATCATGGAGAATGGCATGAGCAATGATGGGGGTTTGTTTAGCTTTGGCACGTATGTGAGTGACTAGCGGTTTAGGCCTATGAATACAAAAGGCTGGACACCATATAACGTGCAGCTCGTAACCGCCCAGTCAATCTCGAGGTTGTGTTCATCAAGCTAGTCAGTTCCAAGAATTACATTGTGATTATCAATGTCAGTGACGTAGAAATCGATTTTCTCTTTATAGTATGCTGTACGCTCATAGTTATAAATTTGCGCATGCTGAAGAGTGAAATAAGTGACGTAGCCTATGATGTTTTTAAATCCATCAACATTTCGAACAAAAAAAGGTTTAAAACAGGAAGAAGAATTAAGTAGTGGTGTTTAGTGAACTTGCTGTTAATGAATTCCTTCAGTGCCACTATCAATAAGTGCCTAAGCAATGATTTGTCTGTCGAAGACTTTTCTGATGAATTCAGTTCAGAGTACGAGCGAAGGTGTCTGTTAATTTCTTGTGATTACTAACATCCAAAGTTCTGAGTGATGAACACGCTCACAAAGGGATGATAAGACTGAAAATTCATTTTGCCCGGCACTTCTAGCAGTATATCGTACAACTCCTCCCAATGTTGCAGTGGGGGAGTGATCTAAAAATCTATATGCACAACAAGGTCCTTTAAATAACTGGCCGCCTCTGCCTTCTCTTCTCTCTGGAGCCCTTTGAAGCAGTTGAACGCATCGCTCAATTCCTTGATTGCATTACGAGTTCTGACAGGTTGAGCTATCGATGTAGAGGCAGTGAGGGTGTCAGTAGCGGAAGTCACATCTGTGCTACGAATGGAGCATCTGGGGGCTTGAGGTGCGGGCAAAGTCAGGCTCGTGTCCTAAGCAATCACAAGACATATGATCAGATTGGCGGCATCAGAAGCAAGCACCTTGATGATGGAGGCATTCCCTATTCATAAGAGTCAGCTTCGTCAGTCCAGTGAAGTAAGAATTGGCATCTGAGATATGCTGTTGAGCGTCAACATCCATAGGAATACCCATATCTTGAGCAGAGGTGTTCTTAGTACAAGGCTGACTGTAAAAGTGTAAGGAATATTTGGCTGAGTTCTCGGCTTTAAGCACTGCTTCGGCATTCTCAAGGTTGACCACTCGTTCCTTCCACTGCGCCAGATCGGCAGGCTGGGGGTGCTGCTTCGAGATGATGGAGCCAGTCTCAGAGCGAATGCCCTGCTTGAAGAAGTGGATAAGGATGGCTTCCTCGTACTTGGACTTCAGTGAGAAAGTTTGAAAGTGTGTTATAAACATATCAATCTTGGCAAATTCTCCCCTTTGGTGCAGAGTGTCGAGGTCATTTAGAGACCTCAACGAGTCAAACTCGAGTCTGACCCGCAATCCATCACGCGAGTACTCGTAGCCAAGAGGAGCGATCCGCGATCCTTATATGATCTGACCCGCCACGGATTACGGATCGAGACGAGTCGGATCGCCGAGATTGCCGAGCGGGTCGAGTACTCGAGTAAACTCGAGTACTCCACCACCCAAATCTATTCATGCATGACAAGCATCCCCGGGCAATGGCACGAGGACACTCAGTCATGCATAATGCAGGGACTGAGGGTGGTGGGAGTGGTGGAGGTAGAGGTAGAGGTAGAGGTGGGAGTGGTGCAGGTGGAGGTGGGAGTAGGAGTAGGAGTAGGAGTGGAAGTGGTGGTGGGGGCACTGGTGGTAGTACTGGACACATAATGTGGTAGATGCATAAAAAAACTCACTGTTTCACATCCTCGCGACGGCGCAGCCTTCCACATCCGTATCACCTATGCTCATATGGCGTTATCGTATCCGCCGCGTCGTGGTGCGGTCTCGCGCGTGGTGCTGTCCGTCTCGCGCGGTATAGTCGTCCAGTATGTTCCAGTCGTCCTGCTCTGCAGCTGTCGCAGAGACAGCAGTAGCAGGCTTGGCATATAGCCAAAGCCTGAATTCTCACCCCAGAGGCCGCCTGACAGTCGTCAGAGCGGCAGTGGCGACGGTTGTCGCTCACTGGGTGGTCGTGGTCGTGGTGTAAGAGAGAGATCAGCGAGATCTAGTTATTGATCTGACGCTGACGCGGCCTCTCGGCAACTGCCGGTTCGTGGGAATCAATGAGAAATTCACGCATACATCCCGTTTGGGCCATCCAAGGGCCCGTTTGACTTGGTAAAAATTTATAAATTAACTTTAAATATGTATCTAAATATTCACGAGTCAACACGAGTACTCGTGCCTCCAGAGGCTGATCCGCGATCCACATGCGATCCGACCTGCCACGGGTCTACGGATCAAACGGATCGGATTTCCGAGATGACCGAGTGAATCGAATATGGGTCAACTCGCGTGATCCGCTGACTCATTGAGGTCTCTAAGGTCATTGCGAGCAGAAGTGGTGGGATCAAGTGCACCGAAGGCAGCTGTGAACTGGGTAACATAGTCTGTGATCGTGCTCCAGACTTTGGTGCCAGTAAACGTGGTTATCATCTCGTTGTCATAGACTTCCATGCTACTGTAGTATTACGATCGTAGGTTCAGCGGGTGTGACCTGTGACTCACTGAACCTATTTAGAACAAGGTTCAGATTGGTTGAAGGCCTGTGACCTATATAAAATAGGTTCACTCTGATAGTCCCCAAAAGACCTATGGAAGGCGTTTTTAGCATAATTATTACTGTACTGCACTTAAAATCAATAGAATTGAGCTGTTTTAGATACAAAATGAGGAACAAAGCTACAAAAACTGCTAAAAAGCTAAAATTGAGAGAAAAATCGAATTTATGACCAGTTTGAGACAGGTTCAGAGGCCAAAAAATTAAGTGACCCACTTATGTAATAGGTTCATTTTTTGGGCCTGTGACCCATGACCTGAACCTACGATCGTAATAGTACAGTATTGGAGGCCCATTCTCCAGCAGTAGTATCCATCCCACTTGAAGCAGGTGAAGAAAAAGGAGATTTTGTCAGCTTCAGCAGTATAGTTGGCAGCATTGAGATGAAGGAAGTTGTGAAGTTCTTAGATAAAGAGACGTGATTGGCTGTGATTGCCTGTGAAAGGCTTAGGCTTGGTGCCGCAATCTGAGCGAGACATTAGTCGAGGGATAACAGCGACAACAGTAGGTGGTGACGGCGGCAGCGATGGAGATGATGGCGGTGATAGAGATGGGGGAGGGGATACAGTGGTACATTTAGGTGAGTTTGGGCTTTCTTTGTCCGAGGAGAAGGAAGGTTCTGATGGTGGCGGTGGGCTGACAGGGGAGTAATGTGTGGAAGAGCTGGGGATCATCCAACACGATGTCCTGATACTACAACAGGAGTTGGAGCGACGATCACTAGCTGTGTAGGGATAGACTCAGCTTGGTTCTCCTCTTCTTCATCTTTACTAGATAGATCGGGAAGATGATGAGTTGCGATGAAGACTAACTCATCTTCGCCAATATAGAACTACCCTTTCTGTTTAGCAGGATTTCCAGAATTGTAGTATCAGATTTCGCAACGGCCTCAGTTCTTAATAACGAGATACTGTACTATTACGACTGCTTGCACACATCACATGTCACGAGGCCTGATGATGCGAACTTAATTGGCATTCCTCACATGTCACAGGGGGTTGTGAACATGTCCCAAAATCAGTGTTGTCATAAGACCTTACGTCTTAAGTAAACTTAAGTCTTAATAAGTCTTAACATTAAGACCTTCAAGAGCGGCAACTTTTATTGAAGCCCTTAATAAGTCTTAAGTGGCTGTGTTCTGAGAATGAGTCATCACCCTAACTTAGAATGCTGATTCAAATAGCATGTATGAGTTGCTATTAACATCAACAGTATCTTACCTCAGAAGGCTTGACTGCCTTGTAGCTGCCTACAACACTTAAGACACTCTTCAGCAATATTGCTTCACAGCTACTTGATGCTCCAGTTGTTTAACAGCAGCAAAAGTAGGTAATGACAGATGAGGAACTCTGTATAGAGTTAATACAAGCTAAATTCAATAATAGGCCTGAGGACGATAGCGCATAGGAGGGGTCAGAGGATGATTATGTCATGTCTTAAATAAGACCTTAATTGCATAGTCTTAATAAGTCTTAAGAGGACGTAAGGTCTTAAGAGCCAGCGGCAATCTTATATAAGACCTTAATGACAACACTGCCCAAAATGGTCACAAAATCTGCATTTAACCAAAATTTCACCCCAAGAGCACTTTTGGCTTATTTTTAGCCTTTTTAGCTCTATTTCTTCTTAAACTGCTTATTTAGACTACAATTGTAGCTAATTCACAGCTAAATAAGCTCAAATCAACTCTCAAAAAAAATGTTGCGAATATGTACCAGTGTGTGTCACAGCAGTTCACTAGTTGTGAATATCTAGTGAAATGCATGGGTCGGGTGCGGGTAGTTCGGACCGTACCCAATGCCCGATACCCGCCTTACCCGACCCCGAGGTCTAGGGTTAGGGTACCCGCAATTTTTGCCCGCGGGTCTGCAAGGGTGGCGGGTATACCCGCTACCCGAGGACCCGCACACTCTACGGCCCATTTATCGACTCAAAACCATTCATAGGACTATGTACATACATAAGAGTAAGGTAGCATATGTCCAAATGTACATAGAATGTAAAAAAATCGATCTAATGGTGCCCGATGTAATCATCATCATGTAGTGTAAAGTGTCCAAGGTTCAATTCACTGCGTCATATCCATCCGGCATCAGAATATCACCGTCTTCGTCACCCTCCTCCTCTGGCACAACCTGTAGGGCTGTGACAGCCTCGACATCTCGAGGATCGATGAAGTCAAGACGGCTCCAGGAGCCGAGGCAGATCAACGCTCGAGCGGATTGAGCAGAGAGACGGTTGCGAATATGAGTGATAAGGATACGGCCTCGACTGAACAATCGTTCGGTCTCAACGGATGTTGCTAAAGAGATAGTCTAGTGTTTAAGTCGGGGGCTGTACCGCGATTGGGCTTATTACATAAGTCAACCAAATATATCCATGATCGCTAGACGTGAATATGCAACGCCTACCTATCTATCGCTAGCACACCCGCGCAGTATCAAAACCCTGCAGCGGATCATCAGAATTCACCGAGGCGCACGGATCTGAGAGCAAATAGAATACATTTCGTTTGCCTAAGTTACACTGTGAATGACTTCCGTACTACCATCGTATATAATCGTGTGGTTGCCCGACAACCGGGGTATGCTATCTGGGGAATAGGGAGGTCGTAACATGCGTGAAAATCATTTATCCAACCTGGTGCGCAAACTGCGGCCCCCAGCGAACAGTAGGCTCCTGATGACGACAAAATTGTTGGACTCTGGGTGCGACAGCCAGGCGACCTGGATAGGTGGGGTTACGGGGAAAGGAAGAAGCGGATGTGGGTGCCTTCGTTTGCATCGACTTGACAGTGCGGACATTCGTATACGAGATGATGTAAACGCGTCGTTGAGCATGATGTTCGGAAAATGGAGACAACGGCCAGATGGTTAATGTGGAGGAATGTAGAGATCGGTATATCCTAGAACACAGGTCCTGCGGTCGATGGTCAAGCTAACGTTGAGCGATTCCAAGGAGAAACGTACCACAGGCGCATCATCTCTTATACTGTAGACTAGAAATCCTTTACGCCACCAGACTCTAATATGTGCGCAGCCCTTGTGAGACGTCGTTGATGCCCGCCTTGGATACCGCCTTGACCTGTCGTCCTCCATGCTCCTCGTCAATCTGGCTAGCCGGTGCGCCTGCCACTCTCCATGCCATCGGCCAATTCGTGTGCCGCGGTTGGCAAAGAGGGTTGAGCTAGGTCGACGAGTGTTACCACGCAGATTTGTCCATGCGGTGGATGGTCGTCGATGTAATGGGCGGAAGTTAATGCGGATCGCGCATCGACCGGCACGACGGCGAACGGCGATGTCCCTCTTGGCCGCACCGCCTGGAATACAGTCAGCCTTTAAAAAGGGCGACAAGCCAACGAAACGTACTCGCATGTACCGTACTCGCCTAGGCTGTCCGCCACCCCTCCAAATGCCCGTTCCTTCTCCACTCATTATCGGAAGCGACGAGCTCATAGACGCTGTGACGCGCCGCTGCTGTAGGCTGCCTGGTGCAATCCTGGCCTTGTAGTCGTGCTTGCTGACCTAGCTCCTGTGCTCGCTAACCCCGTAGTCATACTCGCTGGGTTGTTTATTGCGGTTGGGGCCCTAACAGTCGCGTTCGCAGTCCTTGGAGTCGTACTCGCTGTCCTTGGAGTCGTGCTCGCTGTTCCCGTAGTCGTGCTTGCTGTCCTCATAATCGAGTTGGCTGTCCTCGTTGTCGGGCCCGCTGTCCTCATGGTTGCAAACGCGAGTGTTGGTGCGCGAGTGTTACTGTGCAGACGGGTAAGGTAGTTGATGGTGAAAAAAGCAGGTCGCCCAATTCGTTTGACTTATGTAATAACGCCAATCGCGGTACAGGCCCCGACTTAATCGACAGACTCCATACACATCGATCATACCTCCAAGCAAAAATCGATTGTGTTATGGAACGTCTGTTTTTAAGAGACTACTAAAGAGAGGCGATATCAACATCAGTTAATCATTAGCAGTATAGGAAACTCACGAGGGATCGACAGGTAGTCGCGCGCCATACGCGAAAGGACGGGATACTTGTCTTCGCGCTCATACCACCACGCGATGGGATCCTTGATGTTTTGATAAGGTTCCTCGAGGTAGAGACCTCAACGAGTCAAACTCGGGTCTGACTCGCGATCCGTGGCACGAGTACTCGTGCTCGAAGAGGTCGATCCGTGATCCTCATGCGATCCGACCCGCTATAGATCTGCGAGTCAGACGGATCGGATCACCGAGATCGCCGAGCGGATCGAGTACTCGAGTTTACTCGAGTATCTCAACCACTTAAATCCATTCATGCGCGACGAGCATCCCCGGGCAATGGCACGGGGACACTCAGCCATGCATGATGCGGACTGAGGGTGGTAGTGGCAGCGGGAGTGGGAGTGGAAGTGGTCGTGGTGGTGATGGTGGAGGCAATGGTGCAGTGGTGGTACAAATGAGGTGGTAGATAAAGAGAGAAAACTCACTGTAGTGTAGTCCTGCCTCTTTTGCAGAGGTCCAGCCATTCCTCACCCGTATCGCATCCAGCCTATCACATCCACACCCGTATCGTCTGCTGGTACAGCGTTGTTGGGTCCGCGGGGCGTCGTGGTCCGTTCTCGCGTGTCGTCATCCGTCTCGCGCCGAGTCGTCGTACAGTCGTCCGCGAGTCGTTCGCAAGTCGTCCTCGAGTCGTCCGCAAGTTGTCCTGCTCTGCTGCTGTCACAAAGACAACAGCAGCAGGCTTGGCACATAGCCAGAGCCTGAATCCCCACCCCACAGGCCACCTGACAGTCGTCAGAGTGGCAGTGGCGACGGCCGTCGCTCACTAGGTGGTCGTGGTGATGGTGAGAGAGAGAGTTGAACGAGATCGAGCCAGCGATCAGACGCTGACGCGGCCTGTCGGATATCGGCCCGAAACGCCGGATCGCAGGAAAATCATGCGTATAGCTCGTTTGAGCCACGCATGCCCCCGTTCAAGTTGGTAAAAATTTGTAAAATAAGATTAAATATATATCTAAATATATACGAGTCAACACGAGTACTCGCGGCGAGTACTCGTGCCTCCAAGGCCTGATCCGCGATCCATCTGCGATCTGACCCGCCACGAGTCTACGGATCAAACGGATCGGATCTCCGAGATGTCCGAGCGGATCGAGTACGGATAAACTCGCGTGATCCGTTGACTCGTTGAGGTCTCTACCTCGAGGTAGCGTGCCAGCTCACTTTGAGGAGCGATCACCTCAGGAGCAAGGTAGTCGTCCTCGTCGAAGATGTTCATTGAGGTAGCCGTAGAGGTAGACGCCGCAGGCTAAAGTCTGCATTCAGTCAAATATTAAGAAATCCAACGATGACATACCTGCGAATGGTGCGCATGCACACCGCCAGACGCATTTACATTTCCAAACTTGCGTACATACTCCTCGAAAGCATTCTCAACGAGCAATTTGGCGTCCTCCTTCCACTCCGGCAGCCAATCTTGATCATCGAAGTACCTCATTTTGTACCGCGGGTGAAGAACTAAACAAAAAATATCAGTGAGATATTGTGCCGG
>QLPD01001123.1:0-38875 GCA_003314085.1 Hymenopellis raphanipes | reverse complement strand
TGATCGCATTTTGGAAACGGTGCTTCTCAAGCTCCTTGGAACGCTTTTCAATTGGGCGCTGTATGGCATCGTAGCGGTGCAAGTTTGTGCGTTTCCCATTTCCTCTCTCATGCGTGGGGTGCTCATCATGATTGCAATCAAAAAGACATCTACCACTTGTCGTTTCCCAAAGACAATATCAAGATTAAATGTCTGGGTGCGTTCCTACCCTATGCTCCCCATCCTAACGCTAACGCGTCGTAGTGTACTTTGTACTGGCCTTTGAAACCGCGCAGACGATCATGAACGGCGTGGACGTCTTCAACGGCTTCGCGCGGGGCTTCGGCGACATGGCCATCATCGGGAATCCTGGCATCAGCCCCGTCTATACGCCTATCATGGGCAGCATCATCGCGTTCGTCGTGCAGCTCTTCTTCTGCTATCGGATTCTGGTCATCCGGCGCTCGGCGTGGTTGTTGTGCGTGTTGATTGCGTTGGTGCGTGATTGTACCTGGCCGTGGCGTTTCTCGTGCTGATGCATATCTTAATTATATAGACCGCGTTGATTCAGCTGGCTGGCGGTGTCGTGGGTGGGATAAGGGTACGTGTCTTCTTTTTAAACGCGACTAGGCTGATGGATGTAGGCGCAAATCTTCGTCAACGACATTTCGCAAGGACACTCGAATGGGCAGACGATCCTCGTGTATGTGCGTGCCTACCCTTCTGCTCGCGTTGAGCCCTTGATTGATTGTTGGGACGTAGCTTTGGCTTGTTGGGGATGCTGTGACTGATGTGGTCATCGCCGCCGCCATGTCGTTCTTCGTGCGTCTTTCTCCCGAATAGTGCCGTGTTTTGATGAGTAACGCCCGTCAACAGCTTTTGCATAGACGAGGACGTCGACCCTCGCAGCAGATTGATATCGTCGCCCGTATCGTAAGGCTGACCATCGAAACAAATGTGCTCTCCGCTACTATCGCCGTCATCTCGTTGATACTGTTCGCTGGGTTGCCGAACCAAGCATATTATATATGCCCGTGCGTCAAATGACCTGCCTCTCCATCGCGTCATGCTGATATGACATAGAACAATGTTCCTCGGGAAAATGTACGCATCCTCCTTCTCAAAAGCTTTTCCTCTAAAACTCGTTGTAGCTACTCCAACACCATCCTCCTTACATTCAACAACCGCGCCATCATCAAGCAGAAGCTCACCTCGCACGTCGCCTCCACCATGAACAACTACCCCACATGGCGCTCCGACGTCCAGACCACCACCCCGTTCAGCGCCGGCCTCAATCCGGAATACGAGGACGTCGAAACGTCGACGAATTACACCACGACGACGCCGGATGTTACGTCAATGACTGGGAGCCTTCCCCCGCTCAGTCCTCTTCGCCGCGGGCAGAGCGGTGGATATCCGGCGGAGAAGGGGATGAAGGTGCGAATGTCGAGTGCGTCTGGATGGACGTCTCCCCCGCTAGCGACGCTGGCTTATCAACAACATACAGAGGCGAGCCCCTCCTATAGTCCCAGGTCGGCGGAGTCGGTGTCGTTTAGTGCGCTGACTCCCACGTCACCGACCACGTATAACGCGATGTCGCAGGAGTCGAGGGTCACGGATAGTAGTGGGCTTACGCCGCTGAGACCGTTGAGGGCCGCGTCGTCGTGGCGGACGACGTCGGAGGATGTGCCTGCCCCGCCAAAGGTTGGTTTTCATTGCATGATGTTGGATATATAGCTAATACGAATTTTAGGGCCCGAGATATCGGTAGAGGGCTGGCCTAGGACGAGCGTTGTTGTATTTTATATTGTTGTATATACACCTCTAGTACTACTACTTAGTACTGACATGGATTCTATGGTTTACAAGTTCCGGATAGCTCAAACTGCTTTGTGCGACGAAGCTCGCGTCTCTTGTCCGTCGACCTCGCTGAATGAACACGTCGTTTTGTTCTCTCTTCTCGTAGGATCCAAGATGCCTCACGACGCCTGGCAATCGGCGGGTTCGATTTCCTGTCCTTCCAGTCAATCAGACACAGTTTCAGAGCTCAGCATTCCAGTTCAACGTCTTCATGTAGCTCAATGGCTATATCCAGGTCTGAAAGCAGCAATGCGTTCTTTTTTGTTTTCTTGTCCTACCTCCACACGAGGACACATCCCCCGATCTGGATGAAGACACTTTTCTCCTGCAGTACCTTCACGTTCTACGCTGCTCCTGCTTGTCTCCTTGTAGCCCAACGGCTATATCGATTCCATATTCAGGTTGATGGGATTTCTTTTCTTTTGCTCAAGGTAAACGACTGGTCCGAGGATATTGATTCCTTTCCTATATACAGAGGGGCTGCCTGACGGCAGGGGAGGGCACGAACTGCTCCCGCGGTCGCCCGACACCCCAAAAGTCGAAATACCTGAGGAGGCTACTTATATCAGAGGAGAAGCTCATAAAGCGTGTCTTTGTAGCTGAACGGCTATATCGAAGTCTTAGAAGATCTTGAATGTTCACATTTTGCGCCTTTCCGCATCAAGGTACGCGGCCGTGCTGGTGTCCTTTCATTTTCCTACGTCCACAGGAGGACGCGTCCCTAATCTGGATGAAAATACTTTGCTGCTACAGCCCTTTCACGGTCTACGCTGCTCCTGTTGATCAGAGCTTGTCTCCTTGTGGCCCAACGGCTATATCGAGTCCATCAGGTTATTACCAGTAGTTCTGTTTTCTTTTGCTCCAGGCTCAAGGTACGCCTAACGTGTCCTTAGAACGACTGGCTGGGCTGGGGCTCTTTTCGTCATCTCGATTCCTTTCCTGCATACAGCGGACACGTAGCGCAGCTGCAACTGTGTCCCATTTTCTGTTGAAATCAAATTCACGTTTTTTTACCCTCTTCAACTTCTATCTCGGATCGCTGCCTAACTGACCCAGGAATGCACCTCCACATAACTCACTGGTTATTTCGAGTGTTTGCTCTTGCGGCAAGACCATATTTTTTTCTGGAGTTCTTGTCTTCGACTCCACTGGACCAGGTCATCTCTCTGTCTCGGTTTCTGCCCTTGTAGGCAGTACTCGAAACCTAGGACCGTCGCCGTCTGCTGTCTCGTAGTCTAGCGAGCCGACTGGACTCGCATAGCTGACAACAAAACAATCATTGTTTTTCGGTCTCTCAGGGACATAGAAGGATTGCCTCATCCACGTTGTACTTCCTTCTTGTCGACTTCTCACCTCGACATAACTCACCGGTTATCTTGAGCGTTTTGCGGGTGTGTATCATACGATCTTTTTCGCTCGAGTCGGGACCAGTTCATTTCGGTTTCTCAGCCTGCGCTTTTGCCCGGCACACCAATGCTATCCCCATAGTCTAGCAAGATGACTGGGATACTGAACAACATGCGATGCATTTTTTCGTCTCTCGGAGCTCCTCGTGGACACAGTAGCACGTCAAACTATAGCCTCCGTGGCGAGCATTGGAAATTGTTTAATTGTAGCCGACACATCCGGGCTTGTTTGAATCGCTTTTCCCATTTGATCAAGACTGTCGTGGTTTCGCATGCCAAGCCTTCATTCATCCCCGCCTCTTGTAGGAGACTCCCATCACCCCAAAGTCTCATGTGCTATACCTGGTGGAGATGTGCACTCCATCCGGGAGCATAAAACCTCTCGGGGAGTACAGAACGTCTACATGTAGCTCAGCAGCTATATCGAGACCTTCCCTTGGACCTTCCATGTGCTGATGAAATCCTACTTTTTTTACGCAAGGCCGCTCTGTCCTGCATGCTAGCGTCGAATCTTTTTTTGCCCAACTCAGACAGGGGACATATTGCAGTTTTACGCTACAAGATAAGGATGACATCCTTCATTGGAACTGGCCGCAGGTCACCGCTGTTCTCTCTGCGCCGGACATCTTTTCGCAGGACTGTTGAAGGACTACCTTCCTCCATTACACTGCGAGCCAGTCTCATTACTGGTTTGACCGTTCTCTATCTGAGCGTCAAGTTGTCTCCAGAGTCGAGAGTAGGATGCTTTGTGCACCCTCATCTCGCCTTCTGTCTCTGATACCAAACTGCACAAGGAAAACACCTCCAGATAACTGACCGGTTATCTCGAGTGTTTGGAGTAGGTACTTCTCATTTTTCACTTAACTAGTGTCTTATTTTCCTGAGACCAGTTCCGCTTCTGCAGGCAGCGCACCTGTACATGCGTCCCCGTAGTCTAGCGAGACGACTGGGATCCTTCGATCGCACCCAGCGCTCCAATTTTTCCTTCACTCTCCATGGACACACTTGTGGGCATGTAGAATGGTTGTTCAAACCATTCTGAACGTCTCCCTCGTAGCTTACCGGTTACTTTGAGATTTGTAGGTGTTCAGAGGCGTTTTTGTGCATCTTACTATTTCTCTCCAACGACACCCGCGTCGAGTATCTGCGGGGGGACCGGTATTTGGAGTGGGTGACGACATTGTTAGCAGTGGTGAAGGCGAGGAGGAGTATCCTCAACCAGTTTTGGCAGGGCGTGCGCTTCTTCACCTCATGTCGTCCCTTCCCCCGTCGCTGTCGGGCATGTCGTGTTGTCTATGAACCGGCGGAGGTACAATCAAGGACCGGCCACCGTGGTGACCAAATAAAGATCGATCTCGGACATGCCTTCGACGCGTATATATTCCTGATATGACCACATTAGGACACATTTACTGTATTGGTAATGGAGACTAGCACCTAAAAAGTCTTGTTTTCGCGCGGACAACACTATATTGAGTAGAAACTGGGCTCAAAGCCCTTATCAAAATAAAACGAGCCACCATGGTGCGTAACATCACGCTGATTAGCCTAATTAAGAACATGACACATCTCTTACTCGTCATCGTCATCACCATCTGATTCCGTCGCTGACCCCACATGAGACGCGCTCTCATCACTCTCATCACTTGAATCCTGTAGTCCTCCGGAAGATTTCTTCTTACCGCGACTTTGTGGTCCTTTTGGCTTCGGTAGGGCCTTCTCCAAAGCTCCAAGCACCGGCTTGGTCCACCGGGGCCTTCTCTTCTCTTCAGAAGCCGCTTTACGTTCCACTTCCCAGGCTCGCACCAAGGCCTTGTGGCTTTCTCGCTTCGCGTTGTTCCTGTTAACACGTAAAGCATCCTTTTCTTTCCACACGGCCATCTGGTCCTGGTGCACCTTCTTTGCCTCTGCTTTCTGCTCTTTGTCTGCAGCTTTCTGCGTCTTTGCAACGCAATGGGAGCGCACCACCTCCGTGAATTCATCTCCTGTACTTAAACAGTTTGGGCATTCCATCACTGTTGATTCGTCCTGAAGGTCCATCCTTTTTCTGCTTCTTCCATGACTCATCCTCCTGCAGGTGACCATGCACCTGCTGAACGTACATATTCTGTATCACCGTGATTGAGTTAGCGCGCGAAATCATTGCTTTCAGCTGCCTTTCGTTCGCCTGAGGAGTCCTTTAAAGCACCCATCAGATCCGCTTCTTTCTGGGTACGTGGCGGACTGTCCAACAATTCCTGATACTGACGCTTTACTTTGATAGGTGAAACAGCGAGAGTGTCGTATTGTGGTGGAGTCATTTCGGATGTGATGCGAGCAGCGGTAAGGAATGATGAGGAAGAGGAAGATGCAAAGAAGGATTGGCCAGCCACATTGCCCTGCCGTGTAGGCGTTGTGAACGGATCCGTGGTACGCTCCGCCAATGTGTAATTCTGCGGATTTGTCTTGAAATCCTGTAGGAGGTGCGACACCGCGCGAACAGGTGTAGACATGCTGATCGGCGGTCCTGCCGTACTCGAAGACTCAAGCGAAGGAGCCATCATTTGAGGCGTGATGACGCTGCGGTCAAACAGTACGACACCTGTTTTTCGAAAGGCAGATTTGATATTCGCCTCCGTTAGGGTTTTGATGTGTGCCACTGCATAAACTTTCAGAAACACCTGCTTTGTCACCGTGCCGCCTGTCTTGCGCTCGTACTCCTTCCTCGCTTCTGCCCAGTTCGCCTTCATCACGGCGAAGATCACAACGTCAAGTCCTTGGTATATGTGTATGGAATGGGATGGATAGCAGAGCACGAGAATATGGTGCGCTCGTGCATACTCGAGAAACTCGAGTGTATAATGTGAGCTGTGTCCATCAACGAGAAGAAGCCGACGCTGTCCATTCGTTACTTTAGCAGCTGTCTGCTTATCGAAGTGGGTAATCCAGATGGCGCCAATCTCGCCGTCAATGTATCCTTTTTTTAAGTGACCAAGACTACTGTACCGTTTCGACCGTTAATTCGCATATCGGATCATGGAGCCTCGCGAAGCGAAGCTATATATAGTGCATATCGCGTCACGGCCAACTTTTTCAGGCACAGATCGCTCAGAAAGGAAATTTTCGGGCCTGCCTAGCGGCGGGCCATCCCAATCGGGTAATTTCCGCTTGTGTGCCTGGTTACGAAGCTATATCTTTTTAAGGGTCTAGCGTCACGGTAAAAGGCTGCGAAGTTACGGTCGAAACGCTACAGTATCGGTAGGTCATTAGCGAATGGTTCAAAGACAATCAGTATACTTACGACGCGTTTAGGGGATTGTCTTGTAGCCAGGAAGCCTGGAAGTATTGGCCTTTAAAGATTACCGCCGGTGGAAGTGCAGTACCGTCTGCACAGATTGTACACAGTACGGTAATGTTTTCGCGATCGCCACTCTGCTGCTGATGCTGAATCGACTGTCCTTTCGCGCCATAGACATATTCCTTGCCTCCAACGCCGCCTTGTATGCCAGTCTCATCAGCGCCCCAGATGCGCTCTGCTGGAATGCGGTCTTCGGGGGTACCATCACCGCGTATAGCCTCCTCCAATAAATCGAAGAATGCCTTGTGAGTAGTGGGGTTTACGGCGCGTGCTCGTGAGTGATCTAACCCGTGTGTCCAGTAGTGCTGAAGGCGGCCCGAATGTCTTTCTACAAAGCGGTCACACCAGTTCTTGCCGAAGCCGGGAAATGTATCTCCGTGACGGGCATGTGCAATGTTGATTGAAACCTCGAGAATACGACGTTGATTTAAAGGCCACCCGCGAAGAGACATGTTTTGAACATATTCCACAACAGTGAGCTCCTCGGCAGGTGTTAACCACTCATTGCGTGCTGCATTGGTTCGCAACTTGCTTTCTCGGCCCTTGTAGCGCTGTCGAAGGGTCTCTCCACTGAGCTTGATCTTGGTTTTGTCGTCCTCCCAACATGCCTCCTCAACCTCGCGACAGATACGATCAGCGCCTTTACGAGTGCGGGCATCTGACTTGTCCTGTTCTAGAGTGTATCGCCGCACGGCCTCTTGTAGCCACTGCTCCTGGAGTTCGCGATGGGTTCGGCGTTTCTTGGTCTCTGATTCGGCGCGTCCAACCATGAGAGGAGAAGTGATCAAGGATAGGAGGCAGACTGCTTTTGTCGCCGTCAACAAAGTCACGGTGTCCAATTGCTTGTGTAAGCTGCAATTTTCTTTCTCGTTATTCCCTGCATCGTTAAAAGGTGTGTACAATGCGAATTAATATGTACAGCCTTAGCTGACTGATAAGCAACAGATTTATGTCCGTTAATCATTTCCAAGATGGCGGCGGCGTCGCTGAAGAGTCTGCCGAGTCACCAGTGGCGAAAATGCAGCAGATTATTCCTCAGACACTCCCATACGAAGATCGACTGTGAGCATTCTTCATATCAGTTCGAATCGAACTGACAGATCCAGCAGAAATTATTATTTCTGCAAGTTGAAGGCTGCCAGTGATTTGCATGCTGCTCAACTTGCCGCGGGAGATGTAGATGAGACCGGGGAGTATCGCGCCAACCGGTACTTCACTCCCGAAGAGTTCGCTCAGATTGTCGTTGAGCGCGAGTGCCGCGGAGAGTGGGAAATTGAGATACTGTTGGCGTATCTGAAGTATGTCGAGGCTCGCACGGGCCTCGCGAGTCTTCTGAATCTGGAGGGCTCAGGATACGACGCTGAGCCATTCATCGATCCCATGTTCATTTACCGTCACCTCCTCGAGAATCACTACGCGTGGAACACATTCCAATCCCAGACACCGGATGCTGTTCTTAACGATATACTGGTACATCATTCCATGCAGCCTTTCTCTGCTCCCTCATCGATGAATACGCACTTTTACCAGCCTATCACTGATCCCATTGTCAAGCTTGCATTACCTAAAGCACTGGGTGAGTTTCGGGCTCAGCGAGGAAAGGAGGCAGTTGGTGACGAAGCGAAGGGGTTCAATGACACGGACAGGATGTTACAGGATGAGGAGAAGTAGCTTAAATACTGAGGAAGTATTTTTAGTGGAGAGGTAAGAATAGGTACTATGATTGTAGTCCAAGACGGAGTGAGTCGAGGCGTTGGATCGCAAACGATAATAGGATTATCGACACAGCGGAACGCGTTGCTTAATGAGCGTGTCGAGTTACCCGATATATCCATGACATCAGTGTGACAGCCCGGATGTGCTCATCCTACCGATGTTGCTCTTATAGCTGGTTTGCGAGCTGGTACAACCTCAAATTGTGGTAGGATGACTTATAGATGATATAGGACTAATATGTGTGGTATTTTGGATGACAAGCAACATACCAAGGTCTGAAAGGCGTGCTAACTGCTCAATTTTTGTATTTATCACATTTCAGACAGGAATTCACGGCAGCCTGACCTCTCGGAAGTCTACTTGATTGGAGATACACTATTCAGGGGTAGTTCTACATGAAGTCCGAGGCTGATATACGTGAATTTTGGGTGTTCCGAGGCATGAAACACGTTGGCCGATGGGACCACGGTGGCCGGTCCTTGATTGTAAGGGGATTGCTTGAAATCTTGAGGAAGGTTTGGCAGGTGTGCTTGAAGGAGGCCGTCGCTCGGGTCCGTGAAGGGAGATCTCGATCTGTATAGTACTGCCGACTTGTCAGAAAGATGATCTTGTTGGCTTAGAGGAGACGACTTACTATGCAATACCTATTGAAAGTAAGCGATTGACTAAAGGCAGTACGACTGCACTGGACGGGTGAATACCACCGAGTAGTCGATGAGGATATATAGCTTAGAATACCTCATCATCGAGCTTCAACGCACGGCTACCGACACCCCATATAAACCCAAAGTCTAACGCGAGGACGAGGTTAGCATGAACTCGACCTCAACGAGAATTTGGACAGCTTACCCGGTATGTACGTCGTCGCGGTCGTCTTCAAGGACGCGACGAACAGCAACACAACTCGCCAGTGACACAAAGTCCTAGTTCAAGCGAAGACCACTCAGTCAAAATCCATCTACAACGCGCGTCAGTACCCGATTCAGAGAACGGCAAAGAGAAACGAACCAAAACCAAGAATCCATTGGGGCGCGGCGGTCCGTCGCGAGTCGTCAAGTGTCTAACGAAACATAAGTCAGTGAGAACGTATTCAAAATTGGAATGCATACCTTGTCGTGAAAGCCAATGCTCTGCATTGACTGTGAGACGTAATCGTTCCATCTATCCCAGCCTCAACGTCCAATTCGAGCCCAGTCACAAACCGTGCCACGTCTGGCGAGTTGGCCTCACATCTCAGAACCCTAGGGACCGCCTATCCCACACATTCTAGCTACAACCCCGAGAGTCCCGCCTCAAATCGACCTCCCAACTTCATATCATGGCCGAGATCAGTTCGTGAACAAATGGCTCAAACTTCAGGATCTCACCTGGGCGTGATGAAGTCGACAATGAGCTCCAGATTTTGTACAGACATTCCTCGCGGAGTCAAGTCGAAAGTGTTGGCCAGAACATCGATGTGCCGAACGCCGGCACACCATGACATCGGGCGACCCGCAGTCGTAGGGACAATGTTGGAGAGGATGCGGATCTGACTCAGAACGAAAGCTGAGGATTCTGTAAACGAAAATTTAGTTATGAGCACGACTAAAACAAGGTCGGCTCATCGTGTGAGGTTCCCGACACATTAGCCGTCGTTGGAATAGGATACGCTGCCAAGGATGAGTAGGGTATTACAGGTTAAAACAGAACTCACAGTGCACTACGCCAGCCCGAGCACGATCCCAACCGCTGTGATCATAGAAAGACGTATTCTTCGCTTCGCGAAATGGCGGCGATCTTGAAGATGTCAGTATGAGTATAGTGTCGATACAGACGGCACTGCCGTTTGCGTATATCCAGCGTACCGCTTGGCTCCAAGGCAAATGAGAAAGGGGCGCGTCGGAAAGGCGACATCGCCCACACGCGGGTTTACTCGAGTACCTTGCGCGTGGCCTAAAACCTAGCGCGCGAAGACAGCCATGAGAGTCCAAGATTCAACATTCCGTTTCCCGGACAACGAGGTCATTTGCCGTTGTAGCTGCTGAAGAAGCCACCGCCGCCCGTCTGCACGCGTTATCTTCGTGAATCGACGTAGAATCATAAACGGCGCTGAGAAGCAAAATCCTCTTGTCTGGGAGGAACGCAAGAGAAGCCGATCTAGAGTCTAAATTATATCAAAACCGGCGTGAAAAACAGTTGGGGAATGCACTTTTCGCTTGGGATCCAAGCCCTAATCCCCGGAATCCGGGCCGTTCTTCGCGGTTAAAAGTCGTTTGTAGAAGAATTTGTTGTTATAGACGACACCGTAAGCTTCGGTGCATTGTGGCTGCAGGGAATAAGATTCATAGTCAAAGTAGATGATGGTCGAAGGTAACCGTATGTTGCCGGATTTAGCTCCAAACGATCGGCGCCTTTATTATTCTTGCCATCATGTCACAACCTGGATTTTGGCTCCTGGGACTGTTGGCTCGTCTTCGTTGGTCCTGATATCTTCAGTCTTCGCGCAGTCATGCATAAACTCTACTGATGCGCACCCCTCTTCCGCGAAGTCCCTTCAGTCGCTCTGGCTCGAATACGTTTCCCCATGCTGAGACGGGATTTCGACAGACTGTGTAGCTATCGTGCTGGGTGCTTTCCTCTCTCTGTAAATTGCCTACCCGCTGCCTTAACGGTGTCTGTCGGCCACGTACCGTCTCTGCTTGATACACCTTCTCGGCGGAACGCCTTGTATTGCTGATGAATTGGGAACAGGACAAGTCGTCTCAAGATGTATCCACCTAGTAACTGTTTTACAATCTGCCAAGGCTGGAACACCCGCTCAATTCGTCAAGTGCAGAGAATTGGAGATGACATACCGTCTAAAGAGATTACTAACCGTGAACGTGCCCAGCCTCGTCTTGTCGTGAATGTTGTCAACGCTGTCCCGTTCTGTCAGAGAACGTACGCGAGAGAAGGTAAGCCTACGCTGCCTGGTCAAGAAAAACAGTAAGAACTTTCGCTACGAGTATCCCAGTTCGTCTCACTAGACTACGGGGACATGCCAAGGGACATGCCATGCATTGCCGCTAGGTTCTGTGAGAAGAAGAAAGCAAACTTTGGGACCTCGACGATGAGCACTGAGAAGCGATTCCCGAGACTCGTCTAGTGGAGACATGACGAGTCGTACAATTATCAGTCAGTACAATAGGACCGAATGCATGACACGAGGCGCACTATAAGAAGAAGCATCACTCAAAAAGACGTTGTGAGCTCAAGATGAATGCCTCAACATAGCGAGCAAGCTACCTGAGAGACATTTGGGGCGAATGGATGATTGGGATGAGAAAAACTTGATCAAATCGTCAGCGAGATGCAAAAAAGCCTTCAAGCAAATTCACGCCAACCTCGATGTAACCGGTGAGGTACAAGGAAGATGTTCAGAATCGTTGAAGGTGGCAGTTTGACATGCCACAAGTGCGTCCACGGAGGGTAAAAGAAAATATTGCCATTCACGACTCGCCTATCAAAGCTTGTATCAAAGTATCCCAGTTGTCCCGCTAGACTACGGAGACATATATGGGTAAGCGGAAACTGGGAAAACGACGTGATGCGGTCTCATGAGTTGAGCAAAAAACCGTGATAAACGCTTTCCTATTTAAACACTCGAGATAACCGGTAAGTTATGTAGAGGTGTCTGCCTCATTCATTTGACAGTAGTAGTGATCCGTGAGACGAGGGCGAATGAAGCATCACAGGCGTCTCTGGGAAACAGCTTGATGATTGCAAGATGATTGAATGGAGGACGGGCATTACAGGTGATGGGACTGTCACCGGGGGAGGCGGACCTTCAATATTAGTCTTCTGGGAAGTTAAGCGGTGGCTGAGGGAGGTTACACTGCTGCGGCCAGGATGTTGTCGTTGCAGATCTCACTAGATTGTGGGATACTTTCGAGTGTGAAGCAAGACGGCGCTATGGGCCTATGAGCAGAAAACATATACCTTGCTTCAGTTAGACGATGGCTGATGGCAGAACAAGTTCTCAGGGACACTCCCTACGAATATCCAAGGTCTCAGGATAACCGGTCAGCTATACTGAGACGTAAGTAGTATTCGATTAGTGGTGAGTACGTATACGAAGATACATCAACCACGCGTAAGTATTCACAGCATGAAGAAGGAGGAAGTAAAAGAGGGGAGGGGTTGTCAGGTGGAGGAAGCCTCACACTAATGCGCGTGCACTTGAGAGAAAAAGTGATATACCTTGGCCAACCGAGACACGGTTACACCTGTGCGGCATGTACGCTGTCACTACGAAGAGGAAACGATACCAGGATGGCTGAGGACAGAGGGGCCTTGCGTAAAAAATTGCATGGTGATATATCAAGATGGTCTCGATATAGCCGATGAGCAACATGGAGACTGTCTGAGAGCCCCCCGAGACGATCTATGCTCCCGGGTGGAGTGCCCATATCCTTAGGTATACTGCACGGTGTCGCACAAGCAGAGGAAATCATCTCGGATATCCTACGATGAGGCAGGAATCGGTTAGATATATCGAAAATCGCTTAGTATGAGAAACCCAAGGGAGAGTCTCCGCCGAAAATGGATATGATGTTCGGGTTTGCTGGCTACAATCTTGAACACTCGCACCCACTGGCTGGCATTGGGGTAGTATAGGTCGATGTACCTGTGTCGACAAGAAAATAAAGGCTTAAGAGCATGCGTCAAGTATCCCAGTCGTCTCGGTAGACTACGAGGACATGTGCAGTACCGGGGAAGAGCAGAACACGAGAAACGGAAATAAGTAACCAGTGCTGACTGGAGAGAAAAAAGACAATGTTAACTACCCACCCAAATGCTCAAGATAACCGATGAATCATGTGGAGGTGAGAAGTGGAGAAGAGGGAAGTACAAGGCGGACGAAGCACATTTCTATGTCGCTGAGATGACTGGGGAGAGAGCCACAAAAACAATAATCAGTTTTGCAGATGATGTGTATGTACCCCAGTTGTCTAGCTAGACTATGGGGACGGTGCCATGTTTTGAGGACTGCCTGCGAGAGCGGAAAGCAAGAAATTGGCCTGGTCATTGGAATCGAACACACGACTCCAGTAAAAAGTATGAATATGCAACTTTCAAATCAAACACTCCAGATAACCGGTGGGTTATATGGATGTGTCTCTCTCGCTCGGTTAGCAGTAATCAGAGACCGGAGGGAAGTAAAACGTGCATGTTCGCTCAATAGGTAGGAGAAAAAGCTGTTTGATGTGGGTCAGAGGACACCATTATAAGATGTGTCCGCCGTATGCATGTGGAAGTGGGAAAGGAAGGCAAGAAATTGACACCAGCACGGCCGCGAACCTTGATCACTTGAGGAACTTGGGCGCAAAAAGCCAGTCAGAGCATTGAAGTCAGACCTCTATACAGCCGTTGAGCTACACAGAGACGTTGTGAGAGGTTCGAAAGCCTGTCTCCTGTCGTCAAAGTACCAGCAAGGTGACTTCGACAAGGATTAGACTTTGGAGTGTCGCGAAAGTGGGGTCCGTCCTTGGCGTGTCCTACGATGACGGAAGTTTTGGTGGGCGAATGCCACCTAGGATCACGAGAAAGCAAGCATTAGAGGACGGCGTATTGGATTGATGTTCAACGCGCCAAGATGGAGAGCGGCAAGACGCCAGTCAGATTAAGGCTCCGTGATCGTGGGAAGATTGATGTGCCGCTCTTTGCCTCACCAATCAAGGGGGTGCCAATTCGTCTAAAAAACACATGGGGTTGAATCTATTTTTAAGGGCTTTGGACCATGGACCTACCTACCCACGTGACCTCCGGAGTTCGGACCGACGGGTCCGTGCGGTAACGGCTTGAGTCCGGCAATTGCCGGATAAGGATCGGGCCACTCAGATTACATCTCTTGCTCTCTTACCACCACGGCACGACATCACTGCCGTGCTCGTCTCCCAGAACTGCTTCTGGGGCTAATTCTACTTCTTTTCTTTATGTT
This sequence comes from Hymenopellis raphanipes, assembly GCA_003314085.1. NCBI lineage: Eukaryota > Fungi > Basidiomycota > Agaricomycetes > Agaricales > Physalacriaceae > Hymenopellis > Hymenopellis raphanipes. The sequence goes on along the minus strand of QLPD01001123.1, from coordinate 24,618 downwards.
CTCATGCTTTTCCAAGGCGGTTTGGCTTTGCGCCGGCCGCTGCGCCCTCGGATACATTTCGGGGTGCGTTCTAGTGCTCGTCTGCGCGACGGCACCAACACGACCACGACTCGCGGCGCGTAAGGGGCCTTCGGGATGGGGAAACTATGCAGTTTGAGGGCTTGGATGGCGTCGTGGACGTCAGGTCAAAATGGTGCGTGCATTCCACCTTCTTAGAAACTACTAACGTTTCTCTGCTGCTGCCGCTACAATAGACCTCTGCCATCCTCTCCCGCCCCCATCTTCTCACCCGACACATCCTCTTCTCACCCCGCACCATCCTCTCACCCCTTCCCTCGTGCATCATGCACGTCGATGAACCCTGCGCAATTGCTCAGGGCTTGTCGGCGGGCATGAATATTGCTCAACGAATGAGGGAAAGCGGATGAAAAGATGTGACGGGTGATGGTATTCTACGGCATACCGTGTACCGACCCGTACCCGCATACTGTCGGCGCGGTTGACGGTATCGGCGGGTCAGGTAGACGGAGTGAAGGCTCCAAATCCTTTATAACCATAGCTCATACAACGACAGTAGCCAGAAAAATGTATTATTAGGGGTGAACATAGTAGGTCATAATTTTTTTTAACGCCTTCGGCGGACGTACCTACCACCAGGCCGGGGTGCCGGGCCGACGTTCCGGCACCCCCTTGTCACCAATGCCACACGCCTCGAATCCTGTTTACTTTTTTTTTCGCTGGAAGGGGAATCTCCCTGCTACTGGTGAGTGCCGTGACCGTGCCCGCACGGCTGTGCTGGAAGAAGGCTTGAAATGTAGGCTGATGGGGTTGCAGATACGCGCACGGACGGACAAAAAAACGTGCTACGAAAAGACCCAGACAAACGAAAGGGTTACAGGTGCGTGTATCCTGTCGATAAGATGTGCGGGATACCTCATGCGTTCGTAGACGGATTCTGACGCTGACACCATCAACCACAGCCAGTCACTAAAACGCCACAACCCCCCACAACCAACGCCAAAGACCACAGTACAATGTCCGGCCCGTCCACGTCTATTCCTGTCCCGCGCATGCGCGCCACTCCCAATAACGGCACCTCCACTCCCGCCCCCAATCACGCCAATGCCGCTAATAGCAATGCGCAAGACTGGAAACAGACTCTCCGCCCACCTCCACGCGATATGCCCCCCCAGACACTCGATGTCACCGCCACACGGGGAACCGCCTTTCAGGATATGCCATTGAGGAGAGATAGTCCGATTCAGGAGGAGGTGTGTTTTCCCCCGCTTCCTCCTCCTTCTCCACACTTACGCTAGTACTCTTGATAGGCCATTCCGATTGCACTAAAGGACGCGACGTACTCACGCGCGCCAAGAACGGCACAGGAAAGACTGCCGCGTTTGTCATCCCTGCATTGGAGCAGGTCGTCGTCGAAAGGCACGGAGATGTGGAAGCGGGGAAGGCACAGGGCATACAAGCGCTGTTACTCGTGCCGACGAGGGAGTTGGCTCTTCAGACGAGTCAGGTGGAGAGCCTTGTTCTTCTTCCCCTCCTCTGGTACTCATCCCCTTCGCATAGGTATGCAAAACGTTGTCCAAGCACATGGGGGCGCTTAATGTGATGGTAACCACCGGCGGGACTACTCTCAGGGATGATATTCTCCGCCTGAGTGCGCCGGTGCACGTACTCGTGGGTACACCCGGCCGGATACTCGATCTCGCAGGCAAGGGCGTCGCTGATTTGAGCAAGGTCTAGGTATTTGTGATGGATGAGGCGGATAAATTGCTCAGTCCCGAGTTTGCGCCGGTCATGGAGCAGTTGCTCGGGTATGTAAGGGGAGAGCAGAACGGCCAGTCGAGGGACATGCAGGTTATGCTGTTTAGTGCTACGTTTTATTGTAAAGGATTTCAAGGTGTGTTCCTCCGACGTCTTTGAGCGTTTGGCTGATGCAGTGTAGGACAAACATACGAGAGAGCCGTATGAGATTAACCTTATGGACGGGTTGACGCTCGGGGTGTTACCCAGTATTATGCATATGTCGAGGAGAGACAGAAGGTTCATTGCTTGAACACGCTCTTTAGCAAGGTATGTGAGGCGAAGGCTGGGAGGGGTGGATGCTCATATCCCGTTACAGCTTCGAATCAACCAGTCGATTATTTTTTGCACCAGTACTAACAGGGTCGAGCTACTCGCGAAGAAGGTATGTCTCTCCATCGTCTTCTCTTCGGCTTCCTAAACCTCGCCCAGGTCACCGAACTCGGATACTCGTGCTTCTACTCCCACGCCAAGATGCTTCAAAGCCACCGTAACCGCGTCTTCCACGATGTCCGCCAGGGCGCGTGCAGGAACCTTGTCTGTTCAGATTTGTTGACCCTTGGTATCGATATTCAGGTCTGCGCCGGCGTCGTTCATACCCTTCTTCTAGCTGACATCGTTTCAGGCCGTAAATGTTGTAATCAACTTTGATTTCCCAAAGTCGAGCGAGACGTATCTCCACCGCATTGGTCGTTCAGGAAGGTTTGGACATTTGGGTTTGGTGATTAACTTGGTGGGTGTTTTCCTCCCTTCTTCTGCATGAAGCTGATGCCCTTCGCCAGGTGACATACGAAGATCGCTTTGTGATGTACCGTGTCGAACAGGAGCTGGGTACAGAGATTCAGCCCATTCCGAGTGTCATTCAGAGGGCATTGTATGTCGGCGAGGTTGCCCCCCCGCAGGAGAAGGAGGAGGAGAAGGCCCAGGTCGGGGAGGGCTTAGATGACGGAGAGGACGGGGAGGGCGCTTGTGGAGGGGTGTAGTTGGTGGCGCCGAGTGAGGACGGCGGAGCAGAGAGAGGCGCTTGTGAAGGATTGTAGCTAGTCGCGCCAGGGAAAGAGGGTACCTACATCCGTTTAGTTGCTTGGGCGGAATGATGATGTGCTTTGTGATTATTTTTGTGATTATTTGGTGGTCTGAACGAGGAAGCGAGCCGAACAGATTCCACAGCCATTACAGTACAGTGTTGCGCGATGCCTGCCGAGAACTGGCTTCGAACGCGGAAGATACAAGACCATGGCCTTAGACTTTAACATCTCCTTCGTAGCTCAGCTGCTACATTGAGGTTCTGTAGTCGAAAAGTCGTCTTTTTGTCTCTCGCTTACCGTTCCATCAGGCCTGTTCCGTTTCTTCTCGCGGGTGAACTCATCTTGAATGTCTCCGAGGTGGCTCAGTGGCTATATGGAGATGCTTGCACCTCCTTTATATGCCTATTTTTTTGGGTATGTTCCGCACACATCCCAGGCATGGTGTGACTGCTAACTGGATGAGGACGTTGTCTGAGCGTGGCTTATACCGGTTACCTCGAGACGTTGGTATAATGATGAGAAGGATAATTTTTTGTTCATCTCGTCTGGTGTTCCCGGCAAGGTTCTCGGGCGTGGATGAGGAGAGAGGGGAAGTCCTTTAATTGGGTCTTGACGCGATGGTGGCCGTACCTGGGAAGACCTTGAAGGTCCTTCGGACGACTCTACACCCTCATATCCCATGTAGCTTGGCGGCTATGGTTCCTTTGTAGCGGTTTGCAGTTGTTTTTGTTCGTCTCACCAGTAGTGGTCAAGACTGTGAGTCCTGTTTCTTCTGGGAAGCATTGTGATGTCTCCGAGGTAGCTCATTAGCTATATCGAGATGCTAGTTCGTGGCGACAAGATGATTTTTCTTTTCTGTGTACTTATTTCGGTCTCATCCTGCACTGCTCACGGCTAACTGGACGAGCACCGTCATGTCTCGATGTAGCTTACTGGTTATCTCGGGGCGTTGTCGCTTCAACGTCGTTTTGTAGTGTTCTCAGCCTGCTCGGGAGTTCAAAGTAGGTGTTTTCCCTTTGGCGGGGATATTTGACGAGGTTCAAAGCTTGCAAGTCGAATACAATACATGTGTCCCTGTAGCTGAATGAGATCAGCGGGGATACTTGTTGAGTGATGATGTTTTTTCTTTCTTTCTCTTTTTTTGGGCAAACTACTTACAAGGATAGGCGAGACACGTCTGATGCGAGGGCATGTTCTCGGGTAGACAAAGGTTCCTCTTGCAGCGACGTGTACCTTCATCTCTAGAAAGGCGCCCACGGGCGTACGATGATCCTCCACCCAATCACAACATCACAGAGTCACTGCTAACTGAATGAGGAGCACTCCATATAGCTTACCGGTTATATTGAGGATTCATTTACATGACGCTGTGCATTTTTTTCCTGAACCTCTTAGTTTCGGCTAATGAGCCCTTTTCTGCGATGAACAAGACTGCGTGTTCATTATAGGTCGTGTTCTTGTAGTCTAGGCGGACAATGAGGACGAATGGGGGTGAAATTCCGATGCGCAAGTAACATTTTTCTTTTCTCAGTTTCTGTTGGACCTGCGATGAGCCTCGCATTCGGACATCCTGTACAGATGTGGTGATACTTAGTTTAGGTGACGAGGACCTGAATTGCATCTGTGGATGAATCGATTCCCCAGTCTATCTCTCCCTCTTACCGGCGTCCCATTCCCTTCACCATCGACACAAAGTCATGCATGGCTGTGGGAAGAGTGAAGACATCAGGAGAAACGAAGACGAGCCAGAGTTCAACACCAGAGTCGAAATCCGGTTGTGACATGATGGCAGGAATAGCGACACGTCGATCACTTTCGGCAACTAACGGTTAGCCTTTTACCACGATCTACTTCGAGGACGAATCCTATTCCCTGCAGCCACGAGCCTGTAACAGCAAATTCTGCTATGAACAACTGTAAACGCGAAGAACAGAGCCACGGGAAGAGCAGTGTGGATGGGCCGCTTCGCCGGCCAGGCCTGGATCGCAAGCGGAAAGTGCGCTTTCCAGCTCTTTTTCACGGCAGATTTCAGCTCATTCAGACCTCAGATTTCCTCGTCTTGCGTCCCTCTCGAACAAGAGGATTTGCTTTTTGCCACCGCTTATGATTCTCAGATCGATTTAAGAAGACATGCGTGCAGACTGGCGGTGGTTTTCACCCGCTACAACACGGCAAATGACCTCGTTGCCCAAGAATGTTGAATCTGGACAGGCTTGGCTGTCCTCGTCGGACTGGCGTTTTAGGCCTGGCGAAAGGTGCTCGAGTCAACCCGTGTGGTTGGGGACGTTGCCTTCCCGACATGTCACCGCCTCGCTCCAAGCCAAATGGGAAAGACTCTTTCCCATTTGGCTTGGAGCGAGGCGGTGCTGCGGATATGGGATGACAATAATTTACCGCCGTGTGTATTCAAACGGGCGTCTTTGAGACCGCCTCTATCTCATTGCCCCGTGAGTTCTGTCTTGATCTGTTCAGCGCTCTAATCATTGTTGACAGGGTATCCTATTCCAACGGTGACCAGTGTGTCGGCGGACTGGAACTCACATAGTAGCGCGCCGACGTTGTGTGTTTCGTACTTGTAATTAAAGCAGACCTTCTACACGACTCGCCTTAAAAGAGTCGTTCTTCGTCAGGTCCGCCTCCTCCGCAACATCACCTTTGTCTGGACGACTTCGAATCGGGTCGCCCGACGTAATGGGTGCGATCTGTATAACTGGACGGTACCCCCAGCTTTGCGGAACGGTGCCTTTAGAAGTGTCTTTACGAGATAGGCTGTCATCGTCTTGCTTTCCTGGTCCTGTGCGTGACGCTGGACTTTGTGTGTCACCAGTGAGCTGCATGGTTATTCGTTGTGTCCTTAAAGTCGCCCACGATGACGTGTCGCTAACCTCGACTTTCGCCGAAATTCCATGCTTCGGTAGCCGTGCGTCGAAACGCGACGCTGAGGCTGTCCTTAGCTGTACATCCCTGTCGACATCCCGATGATATTCGCTTGTCGCATATAGACATTCCATAGTATGTTCGTCTCTTCCACTCTAACAGTTCCTCCTACTGAGACGCATGCGTACCATAGTAACCACACAGATTGAGGTCTTTTACCCCGAGCGACGGCAAGACGCGACGTATCCTCAAGCTCATGCACACTCGAAGGTGCAAGGGACGATTCAAAGCAAAGAAGCCCACGGTACCGCTGAAGTTGGTTGAGGGCACTCCTCCACCACCTCACCTTTGGCGCTCCAAACGACTCCGACGACTAATATGCATGCGCCTTCAGACCCCACATTATCGGCACGTGGGGAACGGCGTTTGAAGATATACCATTAAAAAAAGCTGTTGATGGGGTTAAACGAGGCAGGGTTCTAGAAGCCCAGTCCGATTCAGGCGGTAGTTTACCGCCTTCTTCCTCCTTCTCCACGATCATGGTAATACCTCGAGCGTCATCCCAGTTGCATTGACAGATTCTACATCCTCGCGCGGGCCAAGAACGGTACAGGAAAAACTGCTGCATTCATCATCCCAGCTCTGGAGTAGGTCGTCGTTGAGGGATCGGGTGATGTAGAGGCGAGGAAGCGACGGGGGATACAGGCGCTGTTACCAGGTATGTAAAACACTGTCAAAACACATCAGGATGCTCAAAGATGATAGCCTCTAGCAGTGCGCCGGTGCTCGCACTCTTTGGGGGGACACTTAAAGCCGACGCGGATAGAGGCGGGATTGGCCATCAACTTGGTGGGATTCTTCCTTTTCCATTCTTCTATCTGAAGCTGACACCCTCCCTTAGGTGCCTACGAAAGCTGCTTTGCGATGTACCGTGCCGACTCCCGAGCAGCAGTAGGGAATGGAGATTCAACCCATTCCACGTGTCATTGAGAGGGAGCATGGCGGTGAGGTTGCACAATGCCTGGGGAGCAGTTGCTCTTCGGATGTGGGAGGTACGACTCCATGGCTTTAACCTTTGACATCTCCCTTGTAGCTCACCGGCTATGTTGATATCGATGTCCATCGTTGAATTCCACTTTTGCATCTCGCTTTGATCAAGCCTGTTGGGTTTCTCTTTGCAAGCACTGTAGTCTAATCCTGGACGTATCCGAGGTGGCTTACAAGCTATATCGACCCCCAGCGTCCACGCAATCTTTTTTAGGCATGTTCCGTGCAGATCCTAAGCCTGGTGTGACTGCTAACTGGACGGGGACGATGTCTCCGTGTGGCTTACCGGTTATTCGAGACATGGTGTGCGTTAAACCATGATTTTTGTGCATGTGGGAGAGCTTGGGAGGACATAAATAGTGTAGTTTTCTTGCTGTGGTTGTTATTCTTGTGATGCGAGGTCGGCTAGTCATCGTTACATACACGATACCTGGGAAGATGAATGTCTCCCTCGTAGTTTAGCACTGATATTTCAGGGCTTTTGTTCAAACATCGGGCCATCTGAAATGGCCCGTTCGAACGAGCGTGTTGAAACGCCCGCCCGCCATATCTAACAGTGTCTATTGGCTACTAACTACCTCTACCTACACAAATCTACTGTTTTAACGCGTTGAAACCCTGTGTGATATCCTCGCGTTTGAACACCCTTCGTCTGACGCTGACCAGGACCTCGTTCAAACTACGAGGCCGTGACGGTCGCGTTCGAACTCTGGGGTCTGCACGCGTTTAAACAGTCTCCGGCTTGCACATGGTGCAACCAACACACAGCGTCTCAACATACGTTGCAACGCCTCTCACCACTTGAGCGTTCAAACTATGAAGTTTCCAGTTTCATAGTTCACACGCTCATGTACTAGAACGCGTCACAACGCCCGTCGAGTCCCCCGCCACTCGCGCATCCGCTATCATCGATGAACGCATCTCGGTACCGAGAACTGGCCGACAAGTTCAAGGTCCCGAACTTCTAGAGCGGCGAAGGGATAGAAGAGAAACGGAAGTGACGAGGTGGGCGACGGTTCATTCGACCATGGTGGTAGAAAGAGATGTCTGTCAAGTGGCTGCACGAGATGACAAGGACCATTTCTTTGTTGCACGCGTCTTTGTCGTGCCGGCGGCATTTCATCTAATCTTATCTTATCGTATCCGTAAAATTAGCGTGCGCCACTCAAGTTCGCCTTCGTATACGCTATCCCAGGCAGTAGACCTTTCAACAGTAGATACCATTTTCATTTGTACTAAGTCTACAACATCAAGAGATCAATATACTATAACCTGTATGTACTTATTGAGACCATCGTTTTTAAGCTTCATTCTCAGCTTTGCACGTCGTCAGTCTTCTCGATGTTGGCGCCAAGATTCCCGCGCATTTTCATCCACATCCACGCTCCGAAGCGCTTCGATTTGCCTCACCGGCGCAACAGCAAGGTTTCTTTCGGCCGTTTCGTTCTAGACAATATGGTAGCGCAACATGCTGGGAGATATGGCGGGCGCGCGGACAAGATCGTGCTAATGTGCGCCAACATTTTGTCTCTTTTTGATTCTCTCGAAATATTCGTCCCCTCCAGGAACAATTGGTATCATAAGTCGTCGCCCCGCAACCAAAAGCAAGGAAGCATCCAAGCACGACATCTCACAGCGCGTGTCTACGACACCCAGGATCGCTGCATTGGCGCCATAGAATACGTTAATTCCACGTATTCTAAATCATTCGTTTATCCGCCCGTCTCTGGCTGTCCGACGCGCTGGCGCTATCGCTTCCAATCAGCGTTTGCCCGACAGGTCCATTCATCTTTTTATTGTCTCCGTTGCCGTCTCAATTCATTACAGGTCTTCTGAGTCCTCCTTTTGCGTCACCCATATACCCATGACGTCTTGCTCCATCCCTTGAGATATCCCTCTATATATAGTTCATCTGTTCACGCTGTATTATTCCCCTACCCTCGTCGTTGGTGCCACTCACCTTCTTGTATTCCTTACGTATACCAGCTAGCAAAATCGAACGCGCTTGAAGTAACGGCACGCTTTCCATCTATTCGACTGATCCCACGACACCGACGTCCACGCCTTTCACAATGCTAGAAATGAAGCCCTATCCCATATCGCGATCATTCACGCCTCGCTGTCGCCTTCTATTCGCTGTGCAACCAGATGTCCTCGACTTTGCGTCGCTGAGATGGAGGCTTACTTGCACGCGGACAAGGAAAACAAAGTGGTCAGTGTGACCGTCAGTTCTCTCCCGCGCGTTCAATATTTGTATCCTTATTTTGACGAACAGATCCGCTTTTGCGTGGTCCACGACTTGCCGAACCTCATGCGCTGTTCAATCGATACACATCCGTTAAGGCTGGTCCGCCTGTGGAACAAGACTCAAAAGATATACGATTCTGGTATTTACTGGGTCTGTTATCAGTCGCGACGGAGGAGTAGGAAGCGATACAGAATATATTAGAGACGACAGTGTTTATGGAGCAGGTACCAGATGACAACGGTCTCCCTGAAGACGGCGCGGTATTATTTTGAACATGCCACATACAAACGGTCGCACACATCCAATTAGATCTGCGTCGGATGAAGTATCGATCGTGTATCTTCTAGGAAACGGCGACAAAGGTATACCGCCGGCAGCAGATGTGCTGTGTGTACCCATCGCAGTCGCAAAGGATTGAGCAGGTGCTACGGCTGAGGACGACGAAGATTGCGTAGGAGGAGATGGTGGAGGGCGTGGAAGGGGCACCTAAGAAATTGCGGGAGATTTTTACGTGGATTGCGGATAGGAAGGGGACGTCGTCCCAGATTGGTAGGGTCCTTTGTTTATTTCTCCAAATGCGCATCCAGTCTCAGCGAATACCAGTGTTATTGTTGATGACCCAGTGAGCTAGCAGCAGAGTTCAGCTTTTAGCATAATCCGTGGATGAAAAGAAACACACACGGCCATGGCGTCCGGCCATCCCTCGCCCATACCACCGGCCTCAGTATTCTGCAGACATCTACCGGTTCCTCCACCCTTCACCTGGTTAGTCAGTTCGTGCGTGAACTCATGCATAATGAGATCCGTTCTAGAACAATACGTCGCACCGAGGCGTCGTCAAGGTCTAGATGAACGTTCTGCACTTTACGCTGCTACCACTGAGCGTACTATTTCACCGACGCCAACGAATCAACTCGTTCCGCTAGAAAAGCGGCTGAAAGTAGCACTTCTGGATGGAAAGGCGTAAAGCCTGGTTGGGCAATCTGACGGACAGGCGGTGTCGTTGAAGACAAGGCGTTTTCTTCCGGACGTTGCTCACTTGGCACCAGAGCAAATCGTTCCGTATTTCACAAAAGCGAGTCAGTGGCGATTGATGAGCGGTATAATAGACAGATCCACGATTCATGTTAGATCGCCTTGCATATGTTCCTTCAAATTTTATAAGTACCCTTGAGTACATCAAATTCATTCAAGCCTACCATTACCTGGGCATGGGCTGTGTGTGGAACAAGCGCCAGATAGAGCACCTTGGGATCGTCCATCATGTCCTGGATATACACTGGCGGCTGGACAATCGATACTCCAGCGTCAGCCAGCTATTGGCCTGTAGAGTCTTGTAATCGATCGAATTCGACGCGACGTGTTCAGCATAGATAGTCTGGAACGTCGAACCTGTGCTGTGACTCCACAGGAAAGGGCTTTCCACGCTACCAAGGTGGAGAGAACGTATACGGAAGGCTCTTGAAACAAAGACCATCCTGGGGCGGCCAAACGCTGCCGAGGCGCTAAAGCCGTCGGACTCGATGAGGATCGGGAATAGAGCAGCCCACATCCTCGAGAGATACTCGTCAAACAGCATCCCATTCCATTCAATTAAATGCTTCAGGACTGCACAAGGGTACGGATCAGATGAACAGTTTTGAATTTGATGCGTAGAAGTAAAGGAAGGCAATCAAGAGAGGTAGATACATGAGGGGATTGGAGGGCGACAAAAGAACGAGAGACGATGCTGCTGTGCGCGCGAGTATCAGAGACTTGTCGAGTGCGTACTCCAGCTTCCACGGAGACGATGACGGTAAAAGGGTAACCGCATCACGTGTTCTTAGACAAACAGTCCAACTTTCGTCCGCTCGTACCTCTAAACTATAGTTCGACAGTTTTAGTCGCACCACTTTATGTTCACAAGGATTAACTTACCTATCGTCACTACCACGGATAATATCAACTTCGAAAGATTCTGTCTGGATATGTCTTGAAAGGTAAGCGTCATCGTCTCCGATATCGTCAAAGTCTCTTCGAGACCAAACTGAAAAAGGTGCAAGAAACTGAGGACAGGAAATGAACAGTTGAACAGTGTACACAGGCATCCGTCCTCGGCCTGGGTTAAAATGAACTGGCCGTGTCTTGTTCATGGTGCCCGTTTATGGAACAGCGTCCTCGAGATGCTGTGATCATGATGTAGAGTCAGATTTAGGTCAATGGGAAAGCGTGAAACCAGACACACCGAGGCCTATTGACCTTCCGTCACCCTGTTCACGATACACAATTGTCGGTGGGATAAAAAAATTACTTGATTTCAACACTAGTGTACAAGACTTTACTTCTTCGCCTGACCGCGGCCCCGACCCCGACCGCCCCGACCCCGACCACCTCGACCCCGAGGCGGACCACCCTGACCCCGACCCCGACCCCGACCTGAGGACCGTCTGGCCGTGTTTGAGGTATCCTTGGCGCCATCTGACGCCTTCTTGGCACGGCTACGAGTGCGCTTTTGAATGCCGCTGCTTGTCTCCGCACCCGGAGCATCGTCCTCACCCTCATTATCCTCCCTGTCAAACAGAGGCTTTGCGCGCTGGTTGAATGTGCCGGGTGAGACCATTTGCCATCTACGTGAATTTTCAGTGAGGACGTTGTGAGCACCGCAAAGTATATACATACCCTGGACCAGACTTCTTTTGAACCTTTTTAATGGGAGCGTCACCCTCATCCTCATCCTCACGCTTCCTCCTAGCTTGAAGTCAACAAGTAGCGCGTGCAGTTAGCTAAAGCAACGTACTTTTCGGTTGTGCTAGACTAGAGACCTCAACGAGTCAAACTCGAGTCTGACCCGCGATCCATCACGCGAGTACTCGTGGCCAAGAGGAGTGATCCGCGATCCATATATGATCCGACCCATCACGGATTACGGATCAAGACGAGTCGGATCGCCGAGATCGCCGAGCGAGTCGAGTACTCGAGTAAACTCGAGTACACGACCACCTAAATCCATTCATGCGTGATGAGTATCCCCGGGCAATGGCACGGGGACAATCCATCACGCATGATGCGGACTGGGGGTGGTGGATGTGGGAGCGGGAGCGGTGGTGGTGACGAAGATGGTGGTGATGGTGGTGAGAGTGATGGGCGTGGTGGTGGTGGTGGTGGCGATGGCGGTGACCGTCTATTCCCTACGGCGTCTTCTTCCTCACTGCGCCTCGCCGCGCCCTGTCATCTCTCATCCTCATCCTCATCACATCCTCCATCGTCGCTTGTCGTCCTTGTCGTCTTCGTCATGCGGCCGTGGACAACGCGTCGTCATCCGAAGTCGTCGTCCTCTGCTGCTTGTCGCACAGACAGCAGCAGTAAGCCTGGCACGCAGCCAGAGTCCAAATGCGCACCCCAGAGGCCGCCTGACAGTCGTCAGAGCGGCAGTGGCGACGGCCGTCGCTCACTGGGTGGTCGTGATGGTGGTGGGAGAGAGAGATGAGGAGATCGAGTCATCGATTAGACGATGACGCGGCCTCTCGGCAACTGCCGGATCGTGAGACTTTATGAGAAATTCACGCGAACGTTTCGTTTGGGCCACCCAAGGGTCTGTTTGACTTGGTAAAAATTTGTAAATTAACTTTAAATATGTATCTAAATATTCATGAGTCAACATGAGTACTCGCGACGAGTACTCGTGCCTCCAGAGGCTGATCCGCGATCCACATGCGATCCGACCCGCCACGGGTCTACGGATCAAACGGATCGGATCTCCGAGAAGACCGAGCGGATCGAGTATGGGTCAACTCGCGTGATCCGCTGACTCGTTGAGGTCTCTATGCTAGACACTCCCTCAATTGGTGTTCCCTCCTCCGTTTCACTTTCAACACTGAAATGCTGCATTAGATAGCTTTCACGATTCGACGTGTTCAAGACACGTACCAGGGAGTCAACGGCTCGTCCATAGCCTCCTCCGTCTTCTCATCAGAATAAGACGCAACCTCGCCGTTAAGCACAGACCTAAGATGCGTTCAGCACATTGACTCCAGACTTCAGAATCACATACTCGTCGACCATCGAAACCCCTACACCACGAACAGGAGTACTGTCCAAACACTTCCCTTTCCCTTTCCCTTTACTCCCATTCCCAGGCGGTGGTGTGTGGAGTGGCGAGTCGTTCCAGTTGTCATGCACAGAGGGCGAGCTGTCGAGATCGTCACCCTGCCCATGTCGAACCACAGCGGTTGTAACCTTCCTTGGCTTAGGCTTCGCCGGCGTCTTTGGCAGAGCAGATGTACTTCCTGATGCATTGGTAGGCTTGTCCACGACGGGTGATGGTGCACCCGGAGCTTTGAAGATATCTGTCGAGTTCTCGGCTCTAAAGAATCGAGCCAACGCTGGCACGGTGTCAGGCCACAACGACAGCAGCGCATTTAGTCGAGGGTCGCAGGTTGACGACAGATATTCTTTGGGATCCTTGATAATGTCTTCGAGTACGAACTTGTCTTTTGGTCGTACAGAGCCTAGAATGAAGATCAACAAACATCCTTTACAGACGACACGACACGTACTCCAATGCAGCGTTAGGAACTTTTCCACTTGATACGGGTCCGAACTCTCAGTGGGAAAGATAAGATGTCCATTGGAATCGCGAGAGACCTCTGTGTCCTTGCAGAGAGACTCGTTATTGGCTGTAAAGTAGTCAGTGAAGGATCTTTGAGTCCAACGGGTAACTCACGGAGAACATATTTGCTCGCATACTCCTCCCAAGTGCTCATTATCTCGTCGGTCGCAAACTGGATGACCTCGTCGTTATCATTGACGATGGTAATACTGTATAACCGTCATCAATACTGTACGGTTTCGACCGTAAGTTCGCATAACGCGTCACACGGGCCCCGGAACCGAACTTAGCTTAAACCGTAACGCATCACGGACCTTTTGCTGGAGGCGCGCAAGGCCTAAAAAGGAAATTTTCGGGCCCGCCTACGGCGGGAGCATCCAAATCGGGCCTTGTGCCTGAAAACGAACCTATATTTTTAAGTTCGTTCGCATAACGCGTCACACCCGGCGAACTTACGGTCGAAACCGTACAGTATACGAGGAATTGTGAAAGATATTGATTGGCACATACTTGTTCGTAGCGAGCTGGTCATCCTCATTGCGCACGCTCCACAAGAGACAAAAGGCGGCGTTTCCGATCTGGTTCTTGCCTTTCCCAGACAGCTGGGCCAACATGTTGAACACCTGAACGAGTAGCACCTGTTGGTTGCTATACGATGTTAGCAATCAAGCGAATTCTAACAAATCACTTACCTGTAAATGTTTCCCTCCGCCTCGTTCAAACGCCTAGCTCGTTCATCCCATTCTTTGCGCTCATCTTCACTTAGAGCCAGCCAAGCTCCCTTCACGGCGCTCTGCAACAGACCGACATGTTCCTGCCCCTTCTTCAAAGACTTGCCACCACTGGAGTCGTCGGAAGGCGGTTGTTTGTGAGCTTTTAGGTCGTCGTTGATGCGCATCCTAACGTCTGAACCAAACAGTGTCCGTCCTGTGACAGCCTTGGTCGCCGTGAAAAGCGAGACTTCTTTCCCTGTCTGCTGAGCGAGCGGCACTGTCAGAGTCTCCCCGGAAGTCGTAATGGAGATTTTCCCAGTCTCGATCAGCTTCAGCAGGTATTTCCCACTTTTGCTGATTTCCGTGTTCTTCGTCCCCCGATAACTACTAGCAAATTTCTTTTGAAAGAATCAGTAGAAGCCAAATTCAGAGCATGCAAAACTCGCCTTCTTTAGTTCGCTATACGCGTTACTCCCAGTCTGTACAATCTCGTCAGCCAGATTCCAAGCAGTAGCCAATTGAGAATACACCTCATGGGTTTCGGAGATTTTGAACTCGGCGTCGAATTCTGGCCATGCGTGAGTGAGCGCCCAATTATCAGACAGCTCATCCTGAACTTTCGGTAAAGGTTGGCCTGGCTTCCAATTCGTCCAGGAGGTGATTTTTGGGATGAAGTGCTCGGTCTTGTTGGTGTTAATCCATTTCGCCTGCTCAGTAGGCCACGACTCCTTCGCCATTCCTAGATCGTTGTCGGTAAATGCTTGGAGGTAGGACAGACGGAGTGATGTTGGATGGTTCGACGGGAAACTCACTCTTTATCCCAGACAAGTACGCCACTCAGACCATGAGGCCGCCATGCAAAGGCCACTAGAGGCCCAAGGACGCGCGGACCGAGCGCTGCTCATTGTCCCAAGCCGTACTTTGACCGTCATCATGGTATGAATCAAAGGCGGAAACCGTGCGAAAGTGATGCTCCGTTTGGTAAGTACCGGAGCATTTTCCGCCTTCCGAGTTGCCCGGACTTCACACACCCAAGTCCCAATGTACAAGGAAGTTTCTATTGACTATCTAGCGTTTCTTCCTTGGCCCCAACAGCAGAAAATATCATAAGAAACATTGCTTCCCATAGCCACCTTCGTTGGTACATATACATTCTCTTCTGGTAAAGACTTAGGATAGGATACCAATATAACGCATCTTGAATACTCACTTTTGACCGCCTTGCGATGGCTCGACGTGTTCTTCAGACCAGAGGCACCCTCAACCTCATCATCCGACGCGTCGACACTCTCCAAGTCGGGGATATCATCATCGTCCTCTTTTCGACCGGCAATGACAATCTCTTCAATTGTACCGATATCCCCATGGACGCTTGTCTCTTTGTCGTGTGCCTGGAGAACCAACGTGTCGCTATTGTGATTTGTGTAAAGCTTTGACCAGAACGTTACGCATACTACATACCGGATCTCAAGATCATCGTTGAGAGTAGGTTGAAGTGGCGACATTGTTTCAATTTGCTTGAGGACCACGTTGCGACTACGACTCTCTTATAGACCATTTCACAACAAAAGAGGTGAAACATCGTGTGATACGTTCATTTGTAATACAGGTACATCAGAGCTATTGTTCTCTTGCTATTGTCTGGTTCCGAATTTAGAGAACCGGAAGCCAGGGTTCTACGTCTTCGTGCCAGTTTGGCGGCAAGGCGTCATTCGTGTGGTGAAAGAATATCGGACGGAACACCGCCGGCACATCAAAGTAACTGTGCCAACCCATCGACTTCCAGCTATAGAATCCAATAATGTCGTCGATCTCGAGAATGCGAAGACCAGGGCGCTCTGGTACGCCATGCAGGGCCAGCTGCAAACGATGGTCGTACAATCGTATGCGAGGACCGACGTTATTTAGGACAACGGTAACCTTGGCGCCTCCCTAAACAGATTGAGTCCAAGTACGACTGTAACGAAATAAACAAACTGGGCGGTAGAACACCAACACTGCGGTCCGATTGTGTTTAGATCGCTTCCATGTCTTCACGCCCCCCGATACGACATGCTTGGTGATCAGAGGCTGGAAAGGGTCTCGAGAGTTGACTAGCTTCTTGTCTTTAGCCATGACGGAGAAGAATTGAACAGTTCAATCGACACTGAACTCTACTTATACAGCGGTGAGGTCCAAAGCTCGGGCCAAAGTGTTGAACCTTGGTCATGGCATTGACCTCGAGCATGTGGCGGTCTTCGACAAAGTGTACACGCCCAAAATGACGATTGCTTGCAGCAAAGGTCCCGTCCGATCACACACCCCGAGCCAGACAGACTTAGTTTTGATGTAAAAGCACCGTATTCATTTGTATCTAAAGACATTACATTTCGTTCGAGTCCTCCTCGTGTTCCTCGTCGTCATCAACTGTAAATGGAGCATGGAAATTACGCATTATCTCCTGTTCCAGTTCTTTCATCTCTTTCTTGGCTACGGTGTTGCTGAGTCCGCCTTTTCCGTCCCAATCGTAGTCCAAGCTAGGCCTCCGGCTATCCAGAAAGGCCCATAGCTTGAAGGACTCCTCGGCATCACCTAGCTCATCATCTTCATCCTCTGCTGTAATCTTCTTCTCCGTCTCGGCGGACCAACCACCACAGTCCATAAAACGACGGCGTGCGTCATCAGCCATTTTCTGGTACATCGCGGACTTCTTCATCGCATATACAATATAGCCACAATTGCGCTTTGTCGGACAACCTTTTAGAGCAGCGCACAACTCGAAAGGCGCAGGTTCATCGGCCAACTTTCGCCATACCTGAGACGTGTGTTTGCAACCTTTTATGAAGTGACGGAACTGTGCTTCCAACGCCTCGACTTCCTCGATAGCTCTGTTCATAGCAGCCCTAGCATGGAACCACCGTACACGTTTCACTGCAATCGTCAAGACTATCGCTCAAGTGACGCCGAGATAACGTACCTTCGTCAAGAAAGTCAGACCGCTCCTGCGGTTTTAACGCCTTCAGCCCGCCATACGTCCAAATCCAACTTTCGTTGACTGAACTGTCTCCGAGCCCGGGGTTCTTGGCAGCGTTCTTCGCATACGTATCAGACACTTCCAGCTTCGGGAACTCGTCCTCGACCTTCGGATTTCTACCTAACAGAGAAAGCACTCTGTATCGAGCATCTCTGTACATTCGAGCGTACTTGTTCTTCTTGTCAACCACCGTATTGATATACTTCATCGAGCGCAAATTCATGTTGACCCCCGTGACGTGATTCTCCTTGTAGTCTCGTAAAATCATCGCGTGCAAAATGACAGAACAAAGCAACTCAACAGACTCGTTCGCTTGCCCTCGCCGAAGCCGGAACTCCGTGGTACAGTGAGCCTTGAATGCCTGTACAACCACAGGGTCTGGATGACAGTGTAACGCCACATCATACTTTCTTCGGACGGAGCTTCGCATCAGGTCAGACGGTAAGAGGAGCATCTCCTTCTCAATGCTGCTGCCTTCATCTTCGACCTTCGAAATCGCATCTTCAAGCTCTGGGAGGGCGCGCGCTTGCATCTTCTGCAAGGCCTTGATTTCCTTGGTCAATGTAGCGCGCATCTTCTCCACTTCATCAATTTCACCCCACTTCTTCAAAGCTCGTTTAATGTCATCCCTGTTCCGAATCTCAGCCTTGGTTAGGTATTTAGCGAAACGACATACTGTTTCTCTTGGCAGCGCATGGCTCGGTTCACCCAGTTGACCACCAAGTCCTTCTTAGAGTTCTTCGTCACCTTTCCCCCATTCACCCGCCGCACGGACATCTCTTCGTCCTCCATTTGTTTTAGAACTTCGTCCTGTGTTGGCACTGTACTTCTTGGTTAGAATCTTCTCTAGACATCTTGACACGACGTACACTTCTTCAACGTCAGTCGGTAAGGACTCGACCATGCATTCAAGTCTGCGTCCGTAACACCGTCGCGCTTCAGCAACTCAACCCAGGCGACGTCTGCCGTGTATTCCCATTGTTCCACTTTCGCTTTCCCGAACAGCCGGGATATGTTCAAGAAGTCGTTGACTTTGATGGGCAAGTCCTCGCAAGCTTTCTTCAGCAGACGCTGGGTTAACTTGGCTAGGTAGTCCATGAGCATCGCCGATAGCCAGTAGAAATGCACTCACCCATCCCCTGAACCTTTTTCCAGTTCCAGAAGTTTTGAAAGTCGTTCAATTTATCATGTCGATGCCCGTGATTCATTTGACGGGTCATAGCTCCGCATCTCTTCATGTGAGGCCAGGTTGTTTCGATACCTTCTCCGTGAGCGCGACTAGTCCCGGGGAAGAAGTTCAGATTGAATTTGTACTTGCAGTCGTCGACATGTCCGTTAAGATGCATCTTGGGTACCAAAGCGTAAATGATGTCGATGATGGAGGCGATGTCGAGGAAGCACTTCTGAAACCGTGCCTTGAGATTTTTGTAGTATTGGCAAGCTACGTCGTATGTGAGAAGGATTCGGCGAAAGTGCTTTGCCGCGTTTAGTGACATAGTGGCGAGATCCGACATGATGTACCGCTTAAGAGCTCGCACCACTGCAAAGTCAGCATTTGAGAACCTATAGATATCTAGTGAATAGCACGGGTCGGGTACGGGTGCTCGTAAGCACTCCCGACCCCAACCCGATGCAGCACCCGCACCCGACGCTCGGGTACGGGTTACCCGTTATTTTGCCCGCGGGTCTCAAACGGGGCACGGGTATCCCGACACCCGTTGGCTCGCTGGTGTTTTCGGTGCGGCGCGGAAGGCTCAAAAGAGCCAACCGCATACCAGCAACGAAAGACAGTGAGTGGAAGAGGTAGACAGAGGTGGAGGGAGGTGGATGCTGGCGTGTTGTCGGCACCATGGCTGTTGTGGTGGTGCTGGGAGTTGTTAAATTAGATTGGTATAAAGACAACTAGAAAGCGACGCACCTTCGGGCCCACAGCATGTAGCAAGCGCTCTTGTTTGATGGTCCATGGCCGAGGATCATTAAGTCAGTCTGTCTCGTTCAATTGGCGCTGCCGTATAGACGGCGCACACGACCAGCCATGCTCAATGACGACGTCGCGAAATCTGTCCAAGGGCAGCAGCAGCCGGCGTCGTTGGCTAAGTGCCTGCGCTGCAGTATGGCGGCCTCAACCCGAGGGCTTACGCGTCATGGAATTGGTGCCGTCGCGTCGATGAGCACCAGATGGTAAAAATTTCTTGAGATATTTATTTACATGATTGTTAAGTCGTTGGGAAGTACTTGTGGTAAGAAAGTTGTACTGCCAGGTGCAGCACGGGTGTATACGGGTAGCCGGGTTCCCGACGGGTACTCGGACCAGCACCCGAGCCCTACCCGATGCGTAACCCGACCCGCACCCAGACCGGGTGACCCATACCCGCGCTATTCACTATAGATATCCCATCAATAATGTCCGGTATGGTGAGCGGATTTGCTTACCGTTCTCCTTTGTGCAAATCTACCATCGAGAGGAATATACAGTGGCGCCCGCACTCCACGGCTACTACGCCGGTTATAACACAGCCCTTGAATTTCACCTTGTTCTGCATTTCAATCGCGTTGAATCTGGAATAGGTCGATTTCTGAAAAGACCATTAGCACAGGATATTCCCCAGTAGCCTCAACATACCTCTTCGTCCGTCATTACATACTTAGTCTCTCAAGTACGGGTCGTACTCGGAGTCTGCGGGAAAGAATCCTGCACCATCACATACTGTAGACTTTAATTCAATTCGTCAGGCCATGTGACGTGTGACCTGCCTGACGAAATTTTCGTTTCGTCAGATTACTATATATGGTAATAGCCGCCGCGGCGGAGCTGCGGCGGGAGGACGGCGGGGGCCCCGCCGGGGCAAATTTCGCGAGATTTTAAGTGACAACTGTGACATTTCGTCAAATCGAGGTCGCCTGTGACCTGTGACTGACGAATTGATTAAAAGTCTACAGTAGTGAAATGTCGTCCGGATCGTCCACCTTTCGAATGCGCGGTAGGCCAAAGTGACCATCTACCATAAACTCCAGTTGAACGGTGTGTCTAGGTATACTTGTCAGTCTTTACAGTCAGCTAGAATGACATCCCATGCTTACACGTATCGTACTGGTGCGGTGTCAATCTCTTTGTCCGCTATGTTAAACCCACGTTCTGGACACGTAAAACAAGGTACCACAATAGACTTCACTCGACGATTGGGATAATACCTGTCGATGTTATGACCCTGTCCGGAACGCTTTTCCCCTAGAACCCAAGAATACACGCGATGTGCGCGCAAGAATTGGCGGTATAACTCCTGTACCTTCGTAAGACCGCGATCCTATTGAAAGGTGGAACTTCGTACCTTAGATTCTTGGGGAAACACATTGTTGGTCTTTCTCTGTATCACCTCCATATATTCGGTGCCGGACTCCTTGGAGATCATGCAATGAAGCTGATAATCTTGCATCAGTCTGAAGGTGAAACCGACGCGCGGTTGCGATACTGTAGAGGGGAATACCCGCGACAAGAGGAGTTGTGAGAAACGGTCGTGTCCGGAGGACGCTGGGCATTCACAGAAGTAAGCGCGTGTGTCATGTACGCCGTTGATGTCGACGAGGGTGAATTGGATGTATTTGTCGCCCCTGGCGCCACATTCGACTTGTTGACCGCGTGAGTGGCCAAATGTTAAAACACGACCGATCTCGCTCTGGTCCTTCTTTGTCAAGAAACCCTTCTCCGAGTCCCACTGATGAACCCAGTGCCCTGGGTTGTTCACATGTACCTCCGCTTCGAGAAAGCACTTCTCGCAGCAGGGGTCGAACCTCTCGCAATCATAACACAAGCAAGTCCTCACACCATCGCCACATTTACACGACTCGCCCATTAGCTCATCACTTTCATAGGCGAGGAGGTAGTTAAGGACAGTGTCATGTACGCACACAAACTTTTTCATATCTTTGGAAGCACCCTAAGCCGAATCATGAGCACTTTGAAAACCCCATTGGTTA
Source organism: Hymenopellis raphanipes (assembly GCA_003314085.1). NCBI lineage: Eukaryota > Fungi > Basidiomycota > Agaricomycetes > Agaricales > Physalacriaceae > Hymenopellis > Hymenopellis raphanipes. The sequence goes on along the minus strand of QLPD01001123.1, from coordinate 3,314 downwards.
CGTCTAACCTGCTTCCTTGGTGCTGGATCACTTTCGGGAACAGTGGGAACCGTGTAGGTCTGATTAGTGCCCTGAGCCTGTTGCTGTCCACGGAGTAAACTCTCAGGTGGAGAGATATCGGGGGCAAGAGGAAGATCGTCCGACTTCAATCGTTTCGAAGAGGAGTGTGCAGAGGGTACAGCACCAACGTCTAAGACTCTGGTCTCTACCTTGAACTCGTTGAACGTTCGCTTCTTGGACATGGTAAGGGGACAAGGAAGTTCGGGTAAAAAATATGTATAGGCATTGTGGAGATATCGTACAATTATATAAGTGATTCGTAGAACAATAGAGGCAACTGTATCAGTCATCAGTAAGATCAATAGGATCAGAGAGTGTTCCGCTCGGGCCCATATCGTCCTCCGAGTCCGTTATATCTAGCACTTCCACCCCAATCCAATCATTGCTGTCATCGTCCTCCGAGTCTGACACGTCAACCACTTCCACGTCACGCTGAGAGGTGGCTGGAGGGGTGAGCTGACGAGCGGACGTTGATGCTACCGGTGTATGTCGGTCGTCGTCTGATATCCAGGGAGGTGGTGCAGGCCTACGGATGGGCTCGGCAGCTGTCATGACGGCTTAGTGACGGTGCGTACAAGGACAATTAACTACTTACCACGAGAATTGGTAACGGGCGCTTCATCGGCTAAATCATCCAGTATCTCTAGCAAGCTTCTCTTGCGCTTCTGTCCGGTCATCGGAGTACCTCCTGGAGCTGGAGGAGGCGGCGGCGATGGGGCGGGATGAGTAGGAGGTGGTAGCGGTGGCGGAGGGCCGGGATTCTGAGGTGGCGGAGGGCCGGGATTCTGAGGTGGTGGAGGACCGGGATTTTGAGGTGGTGGAGGACCGGGATTCTGGAGTGGTGGAGCGCCTCCTTGCCACAAACGAATGGGCTCTGGTCCTCTAAGCGCTTGCTTGCCTGGAAATCGCAAGTCTGAATGGCACGTTAGTGTTGAATATCATGTAAAAGAGTCTGACTGACGCTGGGCACGCAGGGCTAAATCAGCTGCATTCATAGCACGGCCATTCTTCCTTAGGAAGAAAGCTGCGAGTTGCGGTAGGGAAGCTGTAATTTGATTAACACGGCGCAATTTGAGAATATTGGAGACACCCACCTGTATACCTTGCCTGATAAATTTGCAAGGCAGTCTGGTACGCGTCTTTGCACCGCCAATAGTTGCCCGGATCGTTGCGACGTGTCTTTGGACTACTCGGCTTCACTCCATTCAAGCGCTTGATAGCTGTGTTGAGGTTGTGGAGGCGGGATAACACTTGCTCCCAGGCGTCGTGTAGAGGGCGGACAACTGCAGCCTCATCGTCGGGCATCTTCCAATAATTAACGACTTTGTTGAAGTACATCGGGCACTGCGAAAATTGAGAACGAACCCAACAAGAAAGAAAGGAAATTACATACAACTATCTCCTGGTCGCCTTTCTTGCTGTAATCGACTTTCTTCCCCATGATAACGCGAAGGACATGTTGATGACCCAAGCCAGCTGCACTGCAGGAGCCTGTTTGGCGGAATTGAGAACGAGGGGAGCTCAGAACGAGCAGGGCGTTTTCTCGTGAAGAACGGTTGGCGTTGACGGGTACAGCGGCGGCGGCCATGGTGGAAAATCTGACAATCCAAGGTGAGCCAAGGTGACTTTTATACAGATAATATGCGTACCATTGTCGCACCTTTTGAGTGCGTCCTTTGCTCTTGATCGGAGAGACTTGGAGGACTTTGACATGGTGGTCCAAAGCAAGAGCAGAAGGCATGAGAAAGTATTGCCTTGCTTGTGATACGGTGGCCCGAAATGGTAGGTCCGAGAAACTCGGACGAGCTGATTCGGCGAGGTACTGATTGGGAGACCCGGTGATTCTCACGGTTTTCCCTTTTGTCTTTCTGCTTCCAGGTGGGTCAGCATTTCTTCATACGAGAATGCTGGGTCGTGGAAGACAGAAGGGGATGGGGGACGTCCATTTCCTTGTGTCGAATAACAACTTGTTTTTGCCAAATCTAGTGCTGACGAGTCCTTTTGTTTCTTCAGACGGTCCTGAGACGGTCAAAGTGTATCATGGTCAGTAACATGCGGGAATACACCCCATATGGTACCTGACTGTTCCTTAGACGATTGAGAGATTTCTAGATGTGGAGGCGCGGCGGGAGGATTCTGAGGAAGAGGATGAGGACGACGAAGAGGACGAGTTACCAGGTAAGTAGTTTCGTATACGCCAAATATCTCGACTAATTACATTAGATTTCATTGCGGATGATAGCGAGCGCGTCGTAGTTGCAAGATCAAAATTACCCGACACCCAATCCTCCAACGATTCTCTGGAGGATTGGACAGAGGATCTATTACAGCGGTACTCGAGGCCATCCGACCAAGCACCCGAAATGTATATCCACGAGGCGCTCGATAGAACGGCTGTTCCTTTGCAGTCATATCCTCTGGTTTGTATTAATACCTAGGTAGGACTTTTACTTTTCAAGTGCCCCATGTCTAATGTCCTTGGAGGTTGGCTGTGAGGCACAAGTGTGTCAAGAGCTTCGAAACCGTCTACCAGCGGGACGGCACAACGATATTCTGTTCACCCTCGCTCAACAGCCAGGTCGCGTTTTCTGGTCCTTCTCCTCAGATGAACCACTCAATATGATGGATCATTTGGACGGAGTACCTGCACTCCGACGCCAAGGTTCGGCGCCTGTGGTGCATGAAATCGCCGTTTCGGAGCTGCCAGAAGTGATGGAGCATTTCGTGCCCAACAGTAACTTTCCCGTTTGGCGTGTGAGATGTAGGGTCAGTATGGACTTGGATACATTGTCTCCTTGCTGATGCTTTTCTCTTAGCTTGGCTGGGAATCGAAAGCTGTCACTTATATACGCAGAATGTTGCCAAACGGCCATGACAATGACAGGGTTTTCATTCTCGCTTCCAGTCCCCGATTCATTTTTTGGTCCGTATTACCAAACCCGTCCATCGATATTCGTGCATTTTTGCGCCAAATTCCTGGTATATACATCGAAAAGGGAGAGATAGTGGCCTCAACGGTACAACCGAATGAATGGGGTGCATTAGTGGAGAACTTTCTAGCACCTAGACGCCACTTGGTCGTCGGCCAATGGGTACGCATTCTGAAGGGGAAGTATCAAAACGAAGTTGGTGTCATTTCTTCCGCAACGCCGACGTGTGCTACAGTCCTTGTCCTTCCATACCTGGACCTGCAAGACTAGCGTTTGAAAGTCAGGTTAGGTCAGGTCTTTGGACCTTACCTACCCTAACCGTTG
>QLPD01001122.1:0-11086 GCA_003314085.1 Hymenopellis raphanipes | reverse complement strand
GCCCCCCCCCCCCCAAATGTCTGCTGACAGCGACGACGATGTCGACCTAGCTAATCAGGCGATGATCGTTGCTTGGGTGGGCGGTGAGTGCACTTTTACGCGTTGGTAGCCTGCCGCTAATATGTATCGTGCTAGCTGCATGTATGACTTGCATCGTATACGACCATCTTATCACTCTTGATCAAGAGTGTTCTCGTATATGGCCGTAAGCCCTGCACTCAGTCTACCCTTCTACATTGACGTCGTTTCTCAAGTGCTCGTTTCACTATTGGAAGAATCCTCTTCTTCATAAACCGATACGTTGTGGAGGGGATGCTACTGTACGCCTCGCTCGCGACAACCTCCGCTCCGATTACTGACACCTGTTGTAACCTAGCTTCACTTTTATTGGTGAGCTACATTGCTAGCAAGCCAACAGTACTCTCAATTCAGCTTTCCAGCCTCGACATTCAGCAATCTTTCGACCTCAGTCCGTTCCGCCCATTTCTTTAGGAAGACAAATTTACTGACTTGGACAGTTGTACGTTTTCGCGCAGAAGCTCGATGAGAACTTTCTCATATAACGTACTACCCCAGCTGTGTGTTCTACCTTCGCTGGTTAGACATGTTCGTTCGAAATAGCCTTTCCTTTGGACACCGTTTTAACTCCTCGAGCAGAAACTTGGTGGTGCAGATAACGGTCGTGCAGGGGATTCTCGTTCTCAGAGTCTGGGCGTTATGTGAGCCCGAATAAACATAGCCTTCGACCTAGATTTTCATAACTTCTCTAGATCGTACGAACAAGGTGAGAGGGAAGGTCTTTCTCTATGGCATGTTCTCAATCTTCTCAGCCCGTTGTATGGAGCGTGTTTGCTCTCTACGCCGGTGCGCCATTCCTTTGTGCCCTTGGTCAAGACGTTTACCGTGGTTTAGTTGGTTCTGCCACCATGATCGTGATAACTATTCTTGACTACGTCGCAGAAACCGTTACCGGTACGTCGCGTCAAGTAATGGACTGTTTATGTACTTAGGTTTCCTCCAGTGCAAGAGGTTACGCATCTCCCGGGTTGTTGTACGTGAAGCTCCCTGTACGACCTGGCACATACCTGACTTTCCAAGACGCTAAGAGCGTTCCGGGCATAATCGCTGCTTACTGGATTACACCGGCTATCGTAGAAAGTACGTGGTGACATGAACACATGGAACTCTTATTCACGTTCTGCAGGCGTCCTCTTCTTTCTGGTGATGGCGCGTGGTTTCGTTTGGTGGAAACACGGAGAGTCAGCGCCTGCCATCTTGACATTCATGGCACGCGATTCGACCATTTACTTCGCAATGTAAGCCCTCAGTCAAACGCCTCGTCAACCGCTGACGCGTCCACTTCTAGAATGTTTGGTAGGGCGCCATTGGAGCTTAGATTCTATGATTAACGTCGCCGCGTAGCGCTCCTTATTGCCAATTGCTGCATGTTCTACCTCGGACCTCCGTTCCTCTCCAGTCTCCTCGTCAAGTAGGTCATTGTTAACGTCACTGTGTTCGCCTGCTGATCTTTGCTCCGCCTAGCCCCCTTAGCACCGCAAGCTGCATCCTTGTGCGTCAATATCTACGTAGCATTGTCCGAATAACGTTCTGCTAGGGATCGCGACTACTGCTTAACCTTCGGGCCGCGGTGGAGCCCTCGACACCTTCAGAATGGGCGATAGTCTCTACAGAGACTCGACCGCGATTCACTGGAGAGCTTCCTAGCCACTACATCATGCCATTCGATGACGAGTGACTGGTCTCAGATCGTGTCCTCTACGTCACGTGATGGTGGTGCTCCAAATGACCCGCTCACTCCAACTCAAGAGGGAGCAGGCGTCATCGACTCCGAATGATGTCACGGCTGCCTTGTATAAAGACCGAGACGTTGTTCCCCAATCCTTCAGTACATCCATAACCCTCACTCCAACACAAACACTATATTCTAGAATCTACATCATGTCCGGATTCGACAACAACACTTCCTCCTCCACCACCCGCCCCCAGCACCATATCCACAGCGACGCTGACCCGCTCCCAGGAAGCCGTGGCGTAAACCCTGTCGATTATAGCGCAGAGTCTATGGAGCGCAACGCTAACCCAAATACCGAGTTTGGCGAAACTGGTCGCCAGACTGGCGGCGAGCACATGTATAGACGCGACCAACAGTCCGATGGAAACTATGCCTCATTCAACTTCGGAACGGGCGGGGCTGGCGCGACTGCGTTCAACTCTGAAAGGCCTATGGGCGTGCAGCCTTCCTCTGCAGGTACTTGTCTTCTTACGCGTCTTCTGCAAGATCGGTATTCAAAATTCTTCCAGGGGCGTTGCTGTTGGCGGCCGAGATGACCTGCCCGAAGGCAAAGCTTCTGCCATGGACAAGATGATTGGCAAGACTGAGAAGGTTGGTGGCTTGGCTCTTCCTTGCGAATTTTAAGTAATCTGTTTGTATTGCAGGTCATTGGTAAGATGACGAAGAAGCCTGAGATGCATGAGCGCGGCGAGCTGAGGGAGGCTGGTGGAAAGGATGCTGCGACTGGTCAGGCTCGTGCGCCGCATGATTAGAATGGCTGGTAGCGATATAAGAAATGGACTTAATCAATTGTAGCTGTATTCGTCTGAAAGCTAAACATTGTACGATTATTAATATGGCTATACGTTCACTCATCGTTCCAACGTTGGGTGGTTGGCGATTCTCTGCACCTTCACGCTGGCCGGAGAACATTGAACAGTGGCGCACGATGAACTTCAAACAGGACGCACGCGAGGTGATTTGTGTACCCGGTCACCGATCGTGCAAGTCTAGGATCAACCAGGAAATGTAGGGCGGATTGAAAACAAAGTTTACAGGAAGACCTTGCTAGTCGCAAGGTAACTGGGTGTCCTAGTTCGATATGGAGTGAGAGACAATTACATCTGTCATCAGAGCATTCAGGGTATGTATGTCTGCATTCACTCGTGCTCGCTCCCGCAGGAGGCCCCATTTAACCCACCAGTTGTCCGCATCATCCTCCGCATCGTAGCCAAAGATCTCTTTGATCTCAATCCATTCCGGCGTCTCTTCGAGATCGCCCACGGCTTCTAGAATGCCCATGCCCGCATCACGCTTCGCGCGCATGGAGTCGTCGCGCATCTGCTGAAAGTCCCCGGGCGGGACGGACATGTACTGGACTAAGCCGGCTTCTTTCGCGTATACGGACGCGCAGCGCGGTTGGCGCAGGTCCTGGAACGCGTATAGGAAGCTCTGGATTTGGTCCTTTGCATGTAGATGTGAAAAGAGCTTTGCGAGGACTGCGCCGTCTTCGACTGTTAGTGCGCAGTCCTGGATGGAGCCTGGCTGATGGATGGTCAGTAAACTTGGAAGGGGTTGATCTTGGGAATGGACTGACCGGCATAGCGTGCACTGCTGCGCCCATGACCGCCATACGGTTGTCCACCCATTCTTCTAGTGGCGGTCGACCATCCACGGATACGCAAGTACATGTCGCCTCCGATACTAGTTCACCGAGTCGCCGCAGTCTGAGTTGGAAGTCGTCAGTGGTTCCGTTATCTCGGTAGGAAGTTGTTCACGTACTTGGGTTCGGAATATTGCAGCATGGTGAACAGTCCAGCGACAGGTGCACGGTCATTCCACGTTCCTTCTGCTGGATCTCGCGGTCCGTAGACGAACATTCCAAATGAAGGTGACTTCCCGCCCTGTAACATTGTCAATATTTGAGGACAAGTCAACATGCAGTATTTGCGCACTGAGGGAACGCCAAGAACTGCATGCTGGTTGCCGAACCATGTAAGTAGTGTAGGCTGTAGCAATGTTAGGACGCTCTGGAATCGGTCAATATCGAGCTTGGTACGTACTGTGTCGGTTTCATAGACGTGTTCTAACAGAGGATCGTTCAGGATGCGAGATTTCGGTACGGTCACACTGCCAGGAAACGGATGAATTTCACAAAGACGAATGAGCAAACAAACACACCTGTACATGCTGAGATCTATTGTAGGCGCCCCTTCTTCTTCTTCGTTCGCCTCCATCAAGATCTGGCGCGTCACCCCATGCAATCCATCACAGCCTAAAATCACATCCCCTTGGAGAACCGATCCATCACTCAGCCTAACTGTCCCTGCTGCTGTATCCACTGTCTCTACAGTGCTGCCTAGTCGTATTTTAGCGCCCACGACGAGGGCGGTCTCGTAGAATAAACGTCGTAAATCGTTGATCTGTTTCATGCGTGTCAGAATGAGCATGAGGCGACGAGACAAGGATACTGACGTGCGCGAAGACGAACTCTCCACGAGTTTCTCGCAGGACCTCCTCGTCCCAGACATGATTTCCGAGAAGCTCTCCGGTTTCTTCTACAACCGCAGTCATGTTATTGGGGTAAGAAAGAAAAAGAACACGCGACGTACGCAGATATATGTTAATGGCGCCTGATACAACACCAATGGCGCGGATCTCATCCATGAGGCCCCAGTGGTATAAAATTTTAGAGAGATTGGGAGGCATTCTACAGGCTCCGCAAGCCTGAAGACGTCTCAGGAATTCCCGACGGTGAAGACGGCGGACTAGCGCACCCGATTGACGTCCTCATCTTTCTCCAGAACGAGAACTCGATGGCCCACCCGCCTCAGAGCAACAGCTGTTGAGAAACCCGTTATCCCGCCGCCCACAATCACGAAGTCAATCGGAAGCACGGCTTGCTTGGGTCGGTTGTGAAATCCCTTTGAGAGTTTATATCCGTCAATTTCCTTCGGCGGGGGCAAAACTTTAATGAACTCACTGGGATTCCAGGCATGGTTGGAACGGAAGCTGTCTTGGGGTTGCAACGAGGCGAAGGCACTGCAGAAAAACATTTACAATGTAGTGGTCCTTGTTATATATGATTTGACGGAATGATGGAGGTTGATACCAGGGTCCCATCCATGGCGGCGAGCATATTCTGAAATCCTACTCTCTCTTTTGCCACGAGAGCGCGGGTTTCTGTGCCAGTATTCAATGTCGCGAGAGCCAGGTTGAATTGAGGCAAACGGTGCACTTGCCGCACAGTTCTACACGGTTCAAAACAACGTCGATGCCAGCGGCGTCGACGGGAAGGGTCGTTCCAAGGTCGTTCCACTGACCCCACGGCGCACTTGATCGATCGAAAAATAACAGAACATTTATGTAACACCTGTGAGTAACTCAGTACTTAAGAGACGTTGAGAGTGGTAGTCCCTCGCGGTACTCAGTGTTTAGAAGTGAGTGGTGATCGCGCTTTGATCGGGGCGGCGTCTTGATTCTGAAGCGATGTTGTTCAGAGCACTTCATCATCTGGTGAGAGCTTCATGTGCCGCGGTTCCCTCTTTGGGGCGGGCCGTTGTTGGCTGTCCCTCGTCGGATGCTGGTTTCCATGGCAGGACCAGTGTTCAAAACCCATGTGGGCAGTCGAATACCTTCGTGGGGCACACTTCTCAGAAAAACAGATCCCTGTCCCTTCCCCGGGTGCTGCAGCTTCAAGATTGCTCCTTTTGAGCAATGGGAACCCCTCCCGTTTGGCGTCGGCTCGACCTGGTGACACATGTTGTCTTGAAGTTTCTCCTTCCGCGCGTTAGACGGAAAATTGCGTATCTCCACGATCAGCGCCGACAAGGACGTCCAAAGGCTCTTGCTCCGTGGCAGTCCAGCTTTGCTCAAGACTGGCACAATCTGAGTAAGCCGGATGAGCTGCGAAGCATGGAGAAAGAACTTGCCTGTCTCAAGGACACGTCGCGTAAAGCACCTGCTCGGGCCGAACGTCTTGCTGAGATCGAGGCTGAACGCGATCGGCCACGTGGGAAGTACTATACCTCCGTCGAGAAATGGACGTGCTCGTGTCCATCATATCTCATTAGTCGGTTCCTTCTCTGCAAACACTTGGTCAGAGAACTTCAGAGAAGCGAATCGATTACTACCGCTTCTTCCTGGGACTCCGTCGCAATCATTACCCGCCGTACTACATATTCCCGGCATCCACAACACGAACGAGGACATGTCTCTGATGCAGCTCTGATGTGGATGTGTATTCACGCATAGCGAATGTGCACGCGGCCGCTTATCCTTCAGAGATTCAACGTAAGCCCAGGGTGCCGGTGAACGCTGAAAGATCTTGGAACTGAAAGAGGAAGAAGAAGAATGGCATTTTAGCGATTGGTTTAATCGATAGGTCTACGACGCGTGTGTTCCATCACATATTGTAGGGCACTACTGCCGTCGACATTTTGGGGGCCATCAACTGCCGCCTCGCGCCTCAGGACAATGGTGGGATTGTGGGCATGCAGTCGCACCCTCTGACAGTTGGGCGGATTACATAAACTTTTCCCATGACGTAGTACTGACCGGCAGGCATACCTTCGGACCCGATCTGCTAGTAATTACTTTAATCCATGAACAGTGTTCTGAGTGCTGTCCTTCCATGTCCTGGACCCCGTGCGACGTCTTTTCTCACGGCCGACATCTCCGCCAACATCTTCGACACGATCAAACACACCATCAAGGATGTTCGCCATTTTTGGATGAACACCACCAGACCATGTCATCAAAGCATCGCTTCAAATGCGCAATCCGGGCTGCAGAATAGAAAATCTGATAGCAAAGAAGTTAAGTTCAATCCTCTCTGATTTGGAAGATAGTACTCACACGTTGGAGTCCTTCATCATCAACACGAGTAACGCGTTCAGTCTCCGGTTCTGTGCCTGCATAATCCATCGCAATATCCTCATCGTCGCCGCCGCCGGCCGTGGGTACAGTACAATTGGGATCAGCCTGGGACATCTCATTGGATTGTCGCATCTGTCTTACTGTTCTTGCGCTGGTAATAGGTATAGCACGTAATCTACGATGTGTGGTCAAAATATTATTCGAAAAGCGACGTGACAGGCGACTCTGGAGCCGCTTCAAGTTTAATCATATCAGCAGCCCGTTCAGCTATAGCGTAAACTGCAGCTTGCGTATGTGCAGCGGGCAAGAAGGGCTTCCAGGATATCGATTAGTTATGAATGCGAAGAGCAACGACCAGATACACGACCAACTCACCAAGACACTTGCGTCAGCTATCCTCAAACCCGTCAGGCCCTTGACGCGCAGATCGGGATTAACGACTCCCCAGTCATGGCCCTCAGCGGACATCGCACAGCTGCCTACCATGTGGAATGCACTAAACGCTGTCCCGCGGAGAAAGTCGTTGAACATGTTGTCGTCAAAGTCAGAGCTAACAAGGTCAGCCAATAAATCAACGGGGCCTCCAAGATACGAGGTCCAGGTTGGCGAGGAAAGGTACTTGAAGCTCATTTTTATGGCTTCTTTGAGTTGGAACAAGTCCAAGTCTGTTGTGAGGATGTTCGGATCGATCAATGGCATACCGAGCGTGTCTGTGGCGTTCAAAGTAATGGACCCGCCTGTGTGAAAGACATCAAAACAAGACCGTAACTGACTTGCCACACGTTTACTCACGCGATGTTGGTGTCATGACGGTAACAACCATACCGAAATAATTGCCGGGACGTCTCTGCCCAAGCAACCCATTCTGAACGGGGGTAAGCCCTCAGCGCAGTATATGGATACATGTCTAATAGAACTTACAAGAGGTGTGAATTCGATATGAGGAGACGCCATGTCTGGAGCAGGATCACCAAACCGATCCAGCGCCGCCCTTACAGAAGGATCCGACTCGTTCATTCGGAACCACCCGGCTTGAGTTGAATATCCATTTGTGACCAAAAGACCAGTTCGATTAGACTCCCATTCTGCTTGAGCTTCGGCGAGTAAGGTAGCATTGTTGACGATAGTATCGGTTGTGCTGGTGGAATTGACAGCCCATTGCAGTGTCGTCCCAAGGTGGTCAGACAGGTTTTGTCCCACACTAGGGAGGTTGTGGACAACGGGTATATGTAAGGACTTCAAGTACATTGCGTCCCCTATACCAGAGTTCAGTAAAATCTGCGGAGTATTTATGACTCCAGCGGACAATATAATCTCGCGTGATGGAGAAACAAGGTGCACTTCCGAATCTAGGATGCAAATTAGCACTGTCCAGAATAAACAACATGCGCCATGGCCTACCGTTGTCTGCGCGCATTTGATACTCAACTGAACTTATTTCCTTTCCGGTTGATGAGGCAAGCACGCGGTGAACGTGAGCGTTTACCAAGACATGCAGGTTTGGTCCGTCAATGTATTCCTTGCTGAGATACGAGGTGGCTGCACTGCTGCGTTCGCCACTTGAAATCGTCGATTGAATCCAACCTGCATGAAATGAGTGTAAAAGCTCAGATAGCGCTACAAGAACCGTTAGACGTACCGAATCCAATTGGGTTGCCGCCGTTGTAGTCTTCAACATATGGAAATTCATCGTTAAGCGAATCTAAGACCAATTGTGCACTAGGCAGGGGATAGCCGGGGAGGCTGACTCCATTGACTCCATCGTCACTATGGAACGCAGGATTATATTCGCCCGTAGTGTTGTGTCCGTCTGCAGGAGGAGTGAATTTCTCATTCTGACGATGGCGGCACGTTAGTGACAGTATGTATACCGATGTCAGACGACGCGTCGCACCTTGAAAAAATAGGGTACAATCTTTTTCCAAGACCAGCCATCGTCCTCTGTGACACTAGCCAGTCTGTCGTAGTAGCCCGCTGATCCTCGGGTGTAAAACATGCCATCTTACAAGGTGCAGGAATAAAATGGTTGTCAACAACGACTAGAGACTTACTGACAGCGCTGGAACCTCCAAGGATGTAACCACGCGTGTACGGAGCCGACCTATTATTCAGCCCGACTTGACTGCAAAAGATTTCATGATGAGAGGGGAACGGAGTGTTAAATTTACATACGGGACAAGAGTGTAGTTCCAGTCGTAGGGGCTTCCGAAAGAGCCAAAATTGAATGGAACAAGAGTCTGCGTAACCCCTTCGTGCCTTTAAGGTGTGAGCAAGCAATCGTAAGGAATAATGAGAGAACATACGATGGACCAGCTTCCAATAAGAGCACCTGGGAAGTCAAGTCTTCACTAAGTCGATTCGCAATGACGCTTCCGGCGGTTCCCCCTAGAACGGTAATTCCATCATTGGGAAAAGACAGACACGATAGCAAACACGCGTACCTCCAATCACGACATAGTCGAACGCTATGGAAGGTAAAGAGGACGCATGTTGATAGATGACAGCATCCACAAGCTTAGCGAGGATAATATTGAACAGAAGATGACCTTTCATTGTTGCGATATACAATCTCTTCCGGAGCCAGCGGTTTTTATAGCATCTGCCGAAACAAGGCACTGCGCAACAAATCCTTGAGTTGTCGACAGTGCAATACGTCCATTCGAATATCCACTATTGAACAAAGCGTTTCCGATCGGAGGCGGAAACAACTGTGGGAGGAAAGCTCATAAACCAGTTCGTGAACTAGGGGTAGACTTTAGCGAGTCGAGCCATAGAGTAAGTACTTACACAATCTTTGCTATCTGCAAGTTCGTGGCTGGGAACGGTAGGCTTAATGGAGTCTCGGCAAGAGGGCATAGTGAAAAAGGAACACTACATCCCCACAAAGCATGTTGGAAGTCGCCGAAAATCAAGATTGGAAATTACCTAGTCAGTGTGTGAGTAAGAGACGTTGAGCCGATACTGTAACAGTGAGTGGTAGTCTCCCGTTACCCGTAGGCGTACTCTACACCTCGCGGTACTCGGTGTTTAGAAGTGAGTGGTGATCGCGCTTTGATCGGGCGGCGTTTTGATTCTGAAGCGATATCGATGTTGTTCAGAGCACTTCACTTGGCACTTCATGTCCGTGGTGAGAGCTTCATGTGCCGCGCGCTTCCCTCTTTGGGGCGCGCCCTTGTTGGTTGTCCCTCGTCGGATGCTGGTTTCCATGGCAGGCCTAGTGTTCAAAACCCACCATTGTCCTGAGGCGCGAGGCGGCAGTTGATGGCCCCCAAAACGTCGACGGCAGTGGTGCCCTGCAACGTGTGACAGGACGTGCAGGACCTGTCGGTTGAACCAACAATCGCTGGGATGCCATTCTTCTTCTTCTTTCAATTCCAAGATCTTTCAGCGTTCACCGGCACCCTGGGCTTACGTTGAATCTCAATGAAGGATAAGCGGCCGCCGTGCACATCCGCTGTGCGTGAATACACATCCACATCAGAGATATAGTTTCCGAATAATTCCATGCAGGATGGTTTGCTCAAATCGTCATCTTACCTTCCGGGCTGAGCCACACTGCAGATTGACCTGAGTGGACCCACTCAGGATGAACAACTCGTATATTGCGTCGAACCGTAAAGGCACCATTCAGCTCGTTTCGTCCTTTCGGTGGTAAGCGTGAAAATTTTGTGGTTGCCAACAAATGATCACTTACTCTTTATGCAAGTTCCTTTAGCATTATCGCAGCTTATGCAAGATATATAAGTTCCTCCAAGTCCTCCAAGTTCTCCGACCAGTCATGGTTGCTCAAGAAATCTACTCGTCGACTACCTTCTTGATGCCCGACTTGGAAGCAGCTTTTGGCGTTTTTCCGAACCATGGTCTCAACGTGCATCACGAGGAGGCTCGTTCGGAATCCCGCGCGTGGATCAACTGCTACAATGAGACTGTCTATGGTCCAAAAATGCGCGCTTTCATGGACAGCTGCAATTTTGAGCTCATCAACACGTTCTGCTACCCGTATGCCGGCAAGGACGGCTTACGCGCCACTATGGACTTGGTATGTCTCCTTTCAAATCATCGTGCATTTTGTTGACCATGGGGCCTCTTCTAGCATAATATTCTGTGGCTCTACGATGAGTTTACCGACACCGAGAGTGGTCAAGATGCGCATAAGTCAGCTTTAATCGTTCGACAAGCTCTACATGATCCTGGCTTTGACGACGGTTCCTGGCTCTGCCTCATGATGAAGGAGTAAGATTATCAGAATATCGGTCGTTTGTGTGTGCTTACATTTTCATTCAGCTTCAAACAGCGCCACGTTGATCGGGCCGGGCCAGATACCGCACACCGCTTCATCGAACATTTCTGTTCGTACGTCAAGCTTGTGGGTAAAGAGGCAGAGCTCCGAGAGCGCGATGAAGTTCTGGACATTCG
>QLPD01001121.1:0-18286 GCA_003314085.1 Hymenopellis raphanipes | reverse complement strand
CAACGCCTCAGGAAGTCGCTCCTCAGGAATAGCGCGAGCAATCAAGCGAGCAGAAAGTGTCAACCAGTTCTGGATGTCCTTGGCGCCACTGAAAAGATCACCGATACAACCCAAGACCTAAATAGGAAGGAAGGTTAGCCGACGTCTTCCAATCCAACAACGCTACTCACAGCTTTCGCCAAGTAAGAGGACAGCATCCAGGTATCCGAATCCTTGAACTCATCAATAGCCCTGATCTGCTTCTCAATCTGCTCACGAGCACCAATGTACGTGACGCCATAAACCGTCGTCATGACCGTCTGCTTGACAACCTTCCTAGACACCTTGTTCTGCAACATGATGGCGGCCGCGTTTCCGTGCTCGACGTCCTTAACAATCTGGGCTTCCACCATGTTCGCGACGTATGTGTAAACATCTGACGGCCTTTCTCCAGCAGCAAGATTAACTTGTTGAGCGCCGCGCGAATCACCACCGAGAGCGGCGTAGTGCTGCAATCCGTTACATGTTCCATCCTGATGCACCGGCTGAGAAGAAGCATATGCGAGCGGATCGGGAGAAGTCAAAGCTTCGTGTAACTCGAAACAAGTCGCAAGACACTGCCATGGATCGTCGGCCTTTTTCCACCAGCCTCGTCCCTATAAAAAACAATCTAAGAAGGACGAGCGCGAGAAAAGAAAGGTTGCTCACAGTTAGCGGCTCAGTAGCACTATCGAAAATCTCGTCCAGACGTTCCTCGACAAACTGTACACGCTCATCGAAGTTCGCCTTATCGTAACCGTACAAGTTGGCAAGGTGGATTTTGAGCCAGCGCAGTCCACGTTCTCCTAGAGGCTTCCTCTCAGCGAACTTTAATAAGCCACGACTGAGATCATCTCCAATATGGTTAAGATGCGGCGGTATCGGATAGGCACGACCACGGAAATCCAAATTATGCGGCTGGTAAAGCTTGTCACCCAATAACTAAAACCATGTTCAACAACGCCAACACAGAATCAAAGAGGAGAAAAGCTCACCGAACGCGCGATCTCAATCTTATAATTGACGCTGCACCTCTTGGAATGGTTGTTTGCCTTTTCCTGGTTGTGTGACTTGAGATTGTAGAGATAAAGCGCCTTTTCCTTTGGACTAGCATCCGGGGGACAAACGGGCTCGGGTAGATGGTACACCGCCGGAGGTAGCTTTCCCAATCCTTCACCACTGTTCCAGACCTCCAAAACCACGTCAAAGATCTTCTGGTTGATGACCCAGGGCGTAGAACCAAGAACGTCCAAGCCGGCGTAAATGAGCTCGACGTTGCCCATGTCGGACGCATGTCTCAGATAGCTCATTTGTTCCACCGATTCCTTGTATCGCATAGCAGTCGCTGTGATCAACAGGGTGAGCACACGAAATGCGAAATGTAGTGCAGGATCGAAAACGTACACTTGTTATAATAGTACCCTCCAGATTCTGGTCCAACCCACGGTCGAGGCGGTACCAACATGGGCAGATGCCGAGGATGAAGTGTTGTTCGCAAGTTGTCCTTGGCCATAGCCTCTGCAAGCACCTGATTAAACCGAATAACGCCCAATTTCTGTCCCCGTTGGTGTTCGTATGTATGGTAGAACGCAGGCTGCTCTTCCGAACTTTAATGACGGTTAATCGAGAAGACAACAAAACGAAAAAAAAGACTGCACGTACACAACTTGACCAGTAGTCTTGTCCACAGCCGTCCGAACGACTTTGGCAACATCCATTAAGCAATCAATAACCAATCCGCCAACCTGTGACCGTGTAATCTGTGTCCAGTTTGAAGTCCATGCCTCGCTATCCATGATATGTCTAGCCGCGACAACCCGCCGCTCTAACAAATTAGTGTAGCCCAAACCCGAAAAATAGCCAGGCTCCGCCGCATGTTTTAGTGACGGCAGCGCAATATTGTTCCTCTTGCACATCTGCGCCTTGTACTCGGCCTCAATCGCCTTGCCGATGCTGATGAGCGCCCGCGTCGTCTTCATACCCTGAGACACACCCCCAGTCCCTTGCAACCGCATGATCTCCATGATGGTGATGAGCGAAAGACGTTCCGGGCGAACAAGTACCAGGTATTGCGAGAGGTGGTTCGGGCGTCCCCTTCTACCTTTTTTTTCGGGAATGGCCTCCAACTTTTGTATATTTTTTACCTCTTCCTCTAAGCGGACTTTGAGCTTGGTATGCCAGTCCCACATCCATTGCCGAATATCCCTTCCGAAGCCGCTGCCTACACCGATGCTATTTAAAACCGCGGCTTCGTGCTCGAGACGCTCGACGGCGACGTCGTAAACAGACTCTTCAAGCAGCTTTTGCCGGGCAGCAAGATCGTCCGGAAGAACGCGACGTGCAAAGTTTATCTGCGAAAGATGGCGACGCAAGTTGTCAAGATTGAAGGGAATTTCCTTGGTCGTCGTTTCTTCTGTACCGTCTTCCGATTTCTTGAGGAGATATGAGTACCAGCAAGGAATGCAAGAGTCGTTGAGCTTACTGTTATAACGTCTCTTAAAACTGGCCGGACTTCGGGAATATTGTCCAGAATGTCTGCCTGAACGGTGGCCATGGCGTGTGTCTCACCAAGTTCAGCGACGAGGGTGGGCAAGTTGAGCTGGACAGCGGCGCGTGAGAGCTCCTTGATGACCTGAGGACCATCCTCGTTGCTAATGACACGGTCCGATACGACTCTTTTGATGTCGTATTCACGAACAGTTATTTTAGAGAGCAATTCCTTGTAAGTAAAAGGACAAAGAGGTTGCAGTTCAGCCGGTGTCCTGTACAAAACGATAAGCTATGCAGAATCAAGTAAAAGCAAAGAGTATAAATACCGCATTAAAGACAAGATCATGAGTGCATATGTGCCCGCCGTGGGTGCCAAGTTTGCCGTCCCTGCCTCCAAAGCCTCGTAGAGATCCCACATCTTTCCCAGCCAGCTCTCAGACGTCTGCGGCTCCCTCTGCGCCATCTGAAGGTACGCTTCCAGAAAGGCATTGTATATCCGAACCTCCAAAAGAGTGCTAGCCTTCGAATTGCGCAAGTTTTCAAATATGGTTTCGGCGCGGTGCACGTCGTATAGGTCGTGCAGACATGCGCCCATGATGGCAAGTTGGTCCTGGGATTCCGTGTCGCCGTACCACTCAACATTCACGGTCGAGCTGCTGTCGTGTGGGCGTAATGAAGGCAAAAGAGTGTACGCCGGCCGCCGTCGAAGATAGCCCTCCATATTCTGCGAGGCGATGGATGGTGTGTACATGGTGGCAGGAATGTCTTCGAGGGCAACTGCCTGGGCAACACTAGCAGCATTGACCCGTTTTGTGGGGGTGGAATAGAGGCGTGCAGGACGACAAAGGCCCTGCCGAGACGACAGCCAAGTCGTCTCTGCCCGATGAACGGCGCGAATAAACATCGTGCTCAGCGCCGGTGACGATGAGGACGGCAATATAGAAGGAACGAATTGGCGACAAATTTTTGAATCCAGGAGCGTCACATGACCAGTCTGGCCCGATCCTCCGATGAAAAGGCTATAGTACTTGGATTGGATTAAAACATCTATATAATGCCACTCCTTCTTTACAAGTTCGCCCTCAACAGAGTTGAACGGCACGCGAGCACCAAATTCTCAAAAATACACCTCGCCACAATATCTGGGTCTTCCTGCGGTATCTGTTCACAGATCAGTATCTTTTCATATCTGCGGGAGAAAGAACGCGTACGAAATGCCTGACACCTGGAATGCGCTTGATAGTCGCGAATTTGGTACCATGTTCTGTGATCAGCCAATTCTGTATGAACGGTGGCCTAAAAGCTCAAGGAATATTAAGTACTGTAAGGTAGGTATAGAAGAACTTACATTACATCCATAATCTCCGCAAACACAACATGCGTCGGAATAACAGACATCACTTCGCCCACTCGTGCAGTCACGTCAAATATTGCTTCGGCCGTTGCTGGCATCCACGCCGAGGCCTCTTGTTCTTTCATGCATTTCAGTGTAATATAACCTGGCATGGTACGCAGACCGTGTTCCTGTCAGAGTATAAATCTCAAGGACATTGAAAATGAATTCGTACCACGTACTACGTGCAACTTCAGTACTCTGTCGTCCCACGTCCGCCATGGCATCCGCTTCTTAAAATACGCGTAGGCGTCCTCCTTAGACTGCCATCGGTCCCGGCGTTCCGTGATCGCCTTGATCATGTTCGTCTGCCATTCCGCCATCTTGTATTGTTCGTACAAGTGTAACGGTACTAAACTTGATTCTATCGCCATCATTGCAATGAAAGGTGTCTTGGGAAGGAAACCCAAAGCAGCCGAGAGCCTGTAAGCTATGTTCAGCCTGGGTACATGACTGCACCACACTCACACTTACAAGCAAGTGAATCCAAATGAGTGCCCGATAGCGACAATTTGATGACCAGCGACATGTTGGGAGTTAACGAAGGCACGTAAAGCTTCGCCGTGTTCAGAAATTGCTGCGTGTGCGGTCAACAACGACGACTCTCAATTGCGCGGAAACGTACAAACGTGACCGTACTTCCTACGCTTCAAAACTTCCTCGTTAACGATAGAAGCATCACCATGGTTCAAGCAATCGAACGACCAGGCTTCCCGAATCTGGATAGTCGGGTGACGGCTTTGAAGCTCAAACAGTAGTTCGATGACAGGCTCCCATTGCTCTTTTTCTTGACAAAAGTTAGCCAGACGTATAGAAAATCGGGATACAAGGCCTACGAGACGCGTTTGCATGAGTGAAGAGAACCGTCAGACCACTGGTAGACTGAGATCTGTATCGTTTTGCCGTCAACTTCAGCTCTAAGCCAACGTCCAGTACGAGTGAATCAATGTGAGTACTCATAGTGACAGGGGAGCGTTAGAACTTGCAGGCCCGCTAAAATTTGGTCTTTAAGGATGATGCCCTCCGAAAGACGGATTGCTCAGCCCTAGCCCCCAAGAGTAGCGGTCGGACGCCAATCGATTACCACTCACTGTTCTAGCAGCATTGTTTGACCGCTAGCCTGCAGCCTGAGTGATGGAATGCTCTTCCACAACCGAAGTCCTCGCATGATCCTGTCGCGGGAAGTCCAAAATGCGTAAAGGTCTATTCAAGGGGTCATGGAGCAACATTTCTTCTGCCAACCAGCATGAAGTCAAGAATCGACGAAACTAACCGTTCTCGTAACAGCCAAAATATTACATTTTCGATGTTATCGACCATTGATACGTCGCCTTAATCACTATCAGGAAACTTGATCTCTAGCCGTATCACAAACTTGCAACTGCTTTGCGAGATGAGAGGACCGTGTCATCGATCTGCTTGGAGGTTAACGGACCAACATTTGCATGTTAAAACTCACCGTGTTCTATATCACGATCCAGCAGTGAAGCCACATTGTAAGGTGCATAGCGCTATGCTTACCAGACCGAACGATATCTAAGCCAAGTGGGGTCTTGAGGCCCCTTCGACGACGAACACCATTGTACGGGCTATTTAGTCTCCTAAAAAGATGAATGTCATGTATATCGTGCTTGTTTCCATTTTCCTGGAGACTTTTTGATGAATGGACAAGGAAGAGGAAAGCCGAGATGACGTTCAATGTAGATCGGCGCTCCAAGAAGGCAGCGAAAGCAGATAGAGACATGGAGGAGAGGGTTCCAACTGCGTTGGAGATTTCGGCAAGACGAGAGGACCTAGTAGTATACGCCTAGGAAGTCGTACCAGCCACGCGTTGTTTGATTCGGATGGCTCAGCAAATACCTTGCACTGCCACATCTACTGTTCCATCATGTCCGCCTTGGTCCGATAGACCAGCTCTCAAGTTGGTTCGTAGAACGCGATGAAGGTTGGACGAGGGGATGGCGACAATATTCATATTCCCGGTAGATATTGTACAGTTTATTGAGGTTCTGTATTGCGCTGTTTCTGTTCTTCGTTTTCTAATCTAACTCTATAGGAATGTATATCAGATTGACGATGAAGAAGACCTGAGAAAACCCGCACTTATTTCTCTTTGATAAGACCCCCAAGGTCGTTTCCCTCTCTTTGTCGGTCATGCTTCCCCAGTTGGCGATACGCGACAAGGTCTATTGACATCAGTTGGGATTGTGCGAGGCGGGCAAGAAGCAGCCTACGCCGTCACTATTAACGACCATTGGTCCCAAACTATCGAGCTTGACGGTCCCAGCATCGACGTTGACCTCCGACCCCGAGGCCGACGTCGCTGTCGGTGGTGGCGGCGGGAGTGCGAGAGCCTTGGAATTTGGTTCCGTCATGAGCAAACGAAAGCATCCGATCGGCATCCTCCTTGTTGATACGCTTCCATCATCTTACCCTGCGGATCCCTCATCAGACTACAGTCACAGTGCACTGCCTGCTATGGTAGTATACTGTCAATCCACAGTCAAACAGTCTCGCTCTGAAGCCGGTTCAAAGCGCCGATTACGCGCCTCCAATTATAATCGATAAAGCGCAGTTCCCACTGCTTATCCTGACCAAGATTCTGACTGACACCATGTCCAAGAACAGGCTCTACATTAACTAAACGGGTAGCAGTGCCTGCAGGACGCCCCAAGACCTTCCAAGACTGTGTCCGGATCACGAACCTGACCCGGTTTAGACGGGGCCACAACACTGCATTCTACCTCGAGGCAAATACGCGACTGCTCTACATCTATGATCAATCATCCTAAACATATTGACTTCTCTGCTTCTTCCCCGCCCCACCCCGTCTCTCTCTCCAGTCGGGCGACATCTCTACATTATAGAAGCAAGGATCCCACGGCGATCAGCAGCAAACCTCCCAAAGATTTGTACAAGTCATTTCCGCATATTACGCATGGCTTCAAGCCTGCATCCATGTGAATATTCTGTTTATCGGATCTCCGAATAGGCAGGAGTGACGGAGGCGTTTTCGATTTATAAAAACCAGCACGAGAAGGCCGATTAGTCCTTTATGCCTTGAGATAACGCCCCTCCACTTTGCCCCCCTCCAATGTCTGATGACAGCGACGACGATGTTGACCTAGCTAATCAGGCGATGATCGTTGCTTGGGTGGGCGGTGAGTGCACTTTTACGCGTTGGTAGCATGCCGCTAATTTATGTCTTCTTAGCTGCATGTATGACTTGCATCGTATACGACCATCTTATCACTCTTGATCAAGAGTGTTCTCGTATATGGCCGTAAGCCCTGCATTTAATGTCTACCGTTCTGCATCGACGTCCCTTCTCAAGTGCTCGTTTCACTATTGGAAGAATCCTCTTCTTCATAAACCGATACGTCGTAGAGGGGATGCTGCTGTACGCCTCGCTCACGATAACCTCCGCCCCGATTACTGACACCTGTTGTAACGTAGCTTCACTTTTATTGGTGAGCTACATTGTTAGCAAGCCAACACTACTCTCAATTCAGCTTTCCAGCCTCGACATTCAGCAATCTTTCGACTCCAGTCCGTTCCCCCATTTCTTCTGAGAAACTTACTGACTTGGACAGTTGTACGTTTTCGCCCAGAAGCTCAACGAGAAATTTCTCATATAAACGTACTACTCCAGCTGTGTGTTCTACCTTCGCTGGTTAGACATGTTCGTTCGAACTAGCCCTTTCTTTGGACGCCATCCTAACTCCTCGAGCAGAAACTTGGTGGTCCAGATAACGGTCGTGCAGGGGATTCTCGTTCTCAGAGTGTGGGCGCTATGTGAGCCCGAATAGATATAACCTTCGACCTTGATTTTCTTAACTTCTGTAGATCGTACGAACAAGGTGAGATGGAAGGTCTTTCTCTATGACATGTTCTCAATCTTCTCAGCCCATCGTATGGGGCGTGTTTACTCTCTACGCCGGTGCGCCATTACTTTGTGCCCGTGGTCAAGACGTTTACCGTGGTCTAGCTGGTTCTGTCACCATGATCGTGATAACTATTCTTGACTACGTCGCAGAAACCGTTACCGGTACGTCGCGTCAAGAAATACATTGTTCGTGTACTGAGGTTTTCTTCAGTGCAAGAGGTTACGCATCTCCCGGGTTGTTGTACGTGAAGCTCCCCGTACGACATGGCACATACCTGACTTTCCAAAGACGCTAAGAGCGTTCCGGGCATCATCGCCGCTTACTGGATTACACCGGCTATCGTAGAAAGTATGTGGTGACACGAACAAATGGAACTCTTATTCACGCTCTGCAGGCGTCCTCTTCTTTCTGGTAATGGCGCGTGGTTTCGTTTGGTGGAAGCACGGAGAGTCAGCGCCTACCATCTTGACATTCATGGCGCGCGATTCGACCATATACTTCGCAATGTAAGCCCTCAGTCAAACGGCTCGTCAACGGTTGACGCGTCCACTTCTAGAATGTTTGGTAGGGCGCCATTGGAGCTTAGATTCTATGATTAACGTCGCCGCGTAGCGCTCCTTATTGCCAATTGCTGCATGTTCTACCTCGGACCTCCGTTCCTGTCCAGTCTCCTCGTCAAGTAGGTCATTGTTAACGTCACTATGTTCGCCTCCTCATCTTTGCTCCGCCTAGCCCCCTTAGCACCGCAAGCTGCATCCTTGTGCGTCTATACCTACGTAGCATCTTCATACCCGAATAACGTTCTGCTAGGGATCGCGACTACTGCTTAACCTTCGAGCCGCGGTGGAGCCCTCGACACCTTCAGAATGGGCGATAGTCTCTTCAGAGACTCGACCGCGACACACGGGAGACCTTCCTAGCCACTACGTTAGGCCATTCGATGACGAGTGACTTGTCTCAGATTGTGTCCGCTACATCACGTGACGGTGGCGCATCGAATGATCCAACTCAAGAGGGAGCATGCGTGTCATCGACTCCGAATGATGTCACGGCTGCCTTGTATAAAGACCCGGACGTTGTCCCACAATCCTTCAGTACATCCATAACCCTCACTCCAACACAAACACTATATTCTAGAATCTACATCATGTCCGGATTCGACAACAACAACACTTCCTCCTTCACCACCCGCCCCCAGCACCATATCCACGGCGACGCTGACCCGCTCCCGGGAAGCCGTGGCGTAAACCCTGTCGATTATAGCGCAGAGTCTATGGAGCGCAACGCTAACCCAAATACCGAGTTTGGCGAATCTGGTCGCCAGACTGGCGGCGAGCACATGCACAGACGCGACCACCAGCCCGGTGGAAACTTTGCCTCATCCAACTTCGGAACGGGCGGGGCTGGCGCGACTGCGTTCAACTCTGAAAGGCCCATGGGCGTGCAGCCTTCCTCTGCAGGTACTCATGCTCTTATGCCTCTTCTGTAAGATTGGTATTCATCTAGTATTGTTCAGGCGGCGTTGCTGTTGGCGGCCGAGATGACCTTCCTGAAGGCAAAGCTTCTGCCATGGACAAGATGATTGGTAAGACTGAGAAGGTTGGTCGCTTGTCTTGTCTTTGTCTCTTCCCTTAACGTGTTTGTATTGCAGGTCTTTGGTAAGATCACGAAGAAGCCTGAGATGCACGAGCGCGGGGAGCTGAGAGAGGCTGGTGGAAAGGATGCCGCGACTGGTCAGGCTCGTGCGCCGCATGATTAGAGGGCTGGTAGCACTTTAAGAAATTGACTCAATCATTTGTATCTGTACTCGTATGAAAGCTGAACATTGTATGACTATTAGGCAGTCTGTGGCTATTCTATCCTCGTTTCTTTTGTCGTTCACACTCACATTGTTTCGACGTTGGGACCAGCGATTCTCTGCACCTTTACGGCTGTAGAAAGAACAATAACTCAGGCGGTCATGTTAGGTATTAGACCATGTTACAATAGCTCGCAAGTTGTACAGTCCCTTCCCGGACGTATTTCTCATAGAGCATGAGATAGTATCGGTGGGCAAGAAAACTCCCTGCTGAAGGATACTGGTGCTCGCTTAAGAGTCGAGGTGTAATTATCTAGAATATTTCCAGCGGCGAAAATAATTTCTCAACCCAAGCTCGCTCGCCATCGTCACCGTCGAAGTACTCCTAAAGATGTAAAGTAATATTTTGAAGGTCTTTGCAAGCCGTCTGAATCGGGACGAAGGTGGACCTTCTGAGAGCCGTCCAGGTCGATCCACGTAAAGCGTTCAGATGTTGCAGCACCGACATCAAGAGCGCCATCTGACCGTCTTCGTCCTCTGTACCACCGATTTCTTATGGTGTACACGGCGACGTGGCAGTATAGAAGTGGGAAAACCGAAATTCGTACTTGATGTGGGCAGAGAGATAAAGAAGTCAATGTTTGAACTGAAGGGTCGTCGAAAGCGAGCGGTGGATACCTATTCGCCGCATTATACAACCTAGCGAGTCACACAGAGTTGTCTGCATTAGAAAGCCATCATTGGGTGAGACACGTCTAAACCAAGACCACCATCCTTCCTGAGAATAGTCACCACCCACATCCCGTAATTACGCTCACCGAGGTATTCAAACTTCAACAGAGCAGCACAATATTGCGCCAGAGTCCGAACGATTTCTTCTGAGATAATTGCGGGAAATATATCACTGTCAGCGGCTGATGCCGGTAAGTGCCGTAAGTCGAGACGTGATAATTGAGAGCCAATGGAATTCTATGAAATCAGTCAGCAAGTGCTTATAGCTAAGCATGGACTACTACTACCACTGTGTCATCTCTATTGAAGGCAAATGTGAGGGACTCCAGACGGGGGGCATTATCGACAACCACCTTCAACTCCTCTGCTGAAAGAAAAGTGTCTCCGTCAAAGATATCCAAAGCTTTGAGCGACGAAAAGGCTCGAAGCGCTCCTAGGAACACGTCGCACATGTCATCCTCGAAGAGTGGGTATTCCAAAAGCACCGTAAGGCTTTCAAGTTTAGAGGCAACCTGGAGCTGAGACAGCTGGGCGCACCAGTAGATGGTGCCTTCGAATTCTCGTAACGCTGGAAGAATGCCAGGCGGGAGATTGAGGCTCGGAGGACCGTGTGCGAAATCTTCTTGTGGGGCAGGGAGTGCAAGGGACGTGATTCTATCATGACAGGACAGGAGGAATGCACGAAAAGGTGTGGATTCAGTGGAATCGCTGAATGCGTGAAGATTGAGGCCAGCCTCTTTACGGAGCCTCAGGGTAGTAGGCGCAATGTCAATGGATTGGAAGAGCGTATCAATATCCCACTTTGGTCGCGGGTCACCGTAGGTCTCCAGCGATAAATCAAGTGATACGAGATTTGGAGACGCGCGAATCATATCGACCATGCTGCTCGGCAAGTTTCCATTGTCGACAGCTAGAAAACCTGAGCGCTTGGAATGCGAGAAAATAATACGGGACGTACACATCAAATTCGCCGAGATCTCCAGGCGTGTAAGTCCTCTAAAGCCAAACAAAGTCTTCATGTAATCATCTAGAATGTTTTCAACAATGAACAGTTACCAACTTGAGTCGCTCACCATCGCTGCCAACATTCGCCCTATATGCGTAGCTGAAAAAGTCCTCCCAAAGTCGCAAACTGAGATCGTGGAGGTTTTTGCATGCCTCTGAAAGCGAGTGAAAGATGGCGAGATCTCGGGGAAGCAGAACCGACCACGTAAATCCACGTAGAGCCTTCATATGCTGCAGCGCCGACACTAAAAGCTCCAGTTCATCTTGCTCATACTCTGCATCGCAGCTATCGCCAAACTCCAAGTGGTAGACATGGTCTGCGACACGCAACACGTCAATGAGATTTTCTCCGTTCGCCTCCGAAATGACGCGTGAGCTGAATTGGGATAGCTCCCTGTTATTCTTGAATATGATGTGGCGGTATAAGAGCGGGAAGACCAGAATTCGTATACGATGAGAGCAGAGAGATAGACAGGTCAATGTCCGAACTGAAGCGTTGCCGAAAATGAGTAACAGCAGCTCTAAGGGAAGATCGGACATTGCGTGGTGGTGGTAGGAAGCAAGTAGGCCTAATATCACATGACGGCCCGTTTTCGTTGCTGGTGAACGCGACTCAGAACCCTTCTTGTGCGCTGGTTCGCGTACGCCCTCATGAGCAATAGAAGTAGCAAACTATATATGCCAAACCACCAATATTAATGTAATCAGCAAACATGTTATGCGGCGTGCTATTCTTATACTTATGGCAACGCTCTTGTTCTAACATGAATGAATAAGAGAAAGGTACACCAACGCGAGGCGCCACTTGCTCCATATCAAAATCTACCAGACGGCGACACAAAAGCGTGGATAGAACCCAGGGACCGCCACTCTGATTTCAGATATATAATCTAAGCTTTCCTGCTTTACCAGTGGCGGAGCGAGGTTCGCTGTTCGTTCATAACACGCCACTCAGGACTTCGCGAGAGTCGGAGATGGGGAGCAGGTCACGCCTGGACCGAGATTCGAAATGAATGGCGGATTGCCAATCCTGATCAGAGCTTGGTCAGGAAACGAGGAAACGATGTCATAAGCCGACTACGTACACAAAGTACTCAGGTACAAATAACAGTAAACTACTATTTGCCCTCGCCGACTGTCAGTATAGTAGTGATAATCGCCTTGAGTAGTAAAAAAGATAAGACCAGAAATTACTACTCAAACGAACCAAACCTGTAGTCCGAAACACCTAAGATGTCTTCCTAGGACGAGAAAACATGCCCTTCAGGCCAGGTAAGGTATCCTGAAGATGATGTCTCGGGGACGCAGTGGATGGCACGTCATGGGCATGCAGACGAGAGATGTGTGGTGATGGTGGTGGTGGCAGTGGTGGTGGTGTGATTGTGTCAGTGTCTGAGCGAATAGGGAAGGCTGACACCTGAGAAGGCGCCGACGACGGAGGAGGAGAGGCCTGTGCAGGGGCAGGAGAGGGTGGTAACGAAAAGCGATGATGAGGATATGAGCACCCCTCATCAGTCGGTGTGGTACAGACAGCAACGTCGCGAAGTGAGACAGTGGGCCGCACGTCCTGGACATGACTCGCATTAAAAGAGGCGGTCGCGAAAGCAGCTTGCAGCTTTTCCAAAGAGGTTGCAAGCTGTGCCTGCATCTCCGCCTGAGCCTGGCAGAGAGCGTGGAGGCAAGCAATCTCGCCCGCGAGTACTGAGACATGTCGCTGCACCTCGTCCCGGAGTGCCTGCAAGGGATGATGGCGAGCTTTCGCTTTTCGGCGCCACTTGTTCTGAAGCCTGAACCTGGCACACGAACCATGGTCTCTGGCGTCGGGATAAAACACTTCGTCGGGAGTGGTGACCGCCAGATTCGCAAAAGACATAACACAGCAATATTTTCTACACCGATGGGACAGTGCGTAATCTCGTCACAGACTCGAACGAGCCCTCACTGATAACAGTGGTGAAAGTCAGAACTATTTACTGCGATCGTGACGCGTCCGTCCTGCAGATCAAAATCGCATCCTCGACGCAATGCATCTGGTAAGGCGCTTACTGATACGGAGTTTTCCTACGGAGAAGGTTAGTCGACCCATTTTTTCTGTAAAAGCATATAAGCGAAAAGAGCTCGAGAGTCTTCACAAACCAAATTACCACCATGTCTTCGACGTTAAAGGATAAAACCTCCCAACCCATCACTGGTGTCGTATTCCCATCCTCTCCTACAATCACGGCCGCATTGGCATACATGGAGAGCCACAGCACGCCTGTGATAACCAACCACATCATGCGAAGCGCCTACTTTGCGCTCACCATAGGCCCCAAGTTGCCACCCTTTAAAGACGTTTCCACCGACAAACTCGTCCTCGCGATCATCATGCATGACCTTGGCTGGGACCCGACTGGCGAGCTCGTGTCGGCTGACAAGCGCTTTGAAATCGATGGCGCCAATGCCGCGTGCGACTTCCTGCGCAAGCACGATCCCAGCTTCACCGACGCAGACCTGCAGCTCGTGTGGGACGCGATTGCCCTCCATGCCACCATAAGCATCGCCGTTCATAAGGAGCCGGTGGTCGCTTTTTCTTGCATCGGCATTACGGCCGACTTCCTGGGGCCCAACATCGCAAAGGTGCTCAAACTGGGTGTGGAGGTGCTCACGCCAGACGAATGGCGCGCCGTAGAGAAGGTCTTCCCATATTTGGATATGGAAGAGGGTGTCCAGCAGGTTTTCTGTGGGTTGTGCTTGTCCAAGCCTGAGACGACGTATGACAATTTTGTGGGCCAATTCGGGGAAAAGTACCTGCCGGGGTATTCATTAGAGGGAAAACGACAAATTGACATCGTTGAAAATGGTTTGAAGGGCTTGGAGGAGTTTAGGAAACAGTAACACTGCCCGCCTGGGACTATGTGGCAATATTTATTGAACATAGAACACTTCTTCCATCAACCTGCTTACCAGTTACAATAAACGGAGCTGGCTTGCGGCTTTACATGTAAGCCAACTATAGGCCATCGTAAACAAGCACCGCCAAAGTTCAGAAATGCGTGCGAGACACCTCTAAATCGACACCACCTTCCTCCCTGTGAATAGTCGCCATCCAGCATATCCCATAATGACGCTGGCAGACGGCTTCAACTGTCACCAGCGACGCACAGTGTTTCGCTAGAGTCCGAACGACTTCTTCGGGTGAAACTTTGCTGTCAAACTGAAATATATTAGCTGCAAACGCCCGTAAGTTGAGGCGCGACAGTTGAGAACCGATGCCATCCTATTAGTAGTAGGAGGAACACAAATCAGTCAGCGGGTGTTAATTTGCGAATGCTCAGACATACCGCTGTTTCGTATATATTGAAGCCACAAGCGAGGGAGTCAAGGTGAGGGACGTTATCAACAATAACCTTCAACTGCTCGGCCGAAAGGACAGTCCATCCAAGACCTCCAATGCTTTGAGCGACGAAAAGGCACGAAGCGCTTCTAGGAACATGTCGCACTTGCGATCCTTGAAGAGTGGCCAGTCTAAAAGCACCTTAAGGCTTCGAAGTTTAGAGGCGACTCAGAGCTTGGAAAGTTGAGAGCACCAATAAATGGTTCCTTCGAATTCTCGTAACGCCGGAAGCATGCCAGGCGGGAGATTTAGGCTCGGAGGACAGCGCGCAAAATCTTCTTGTGGCGCAGGGAGTGCCAGACATACAATTCTCTCATGGTGGGACAGGAGGAATGAACGAAAGGGCGTCGATCGCGTGGAATCACTAAATGCGTGAAGATCGAGGTCAGCTGCCCTGCGGAGCCTCAGCGTGGTAGGCGCAATGTCGACGGATTGGAAGAGCGTATCGATATCCCACTTTGGGTGCGGGTCACCGTAGGTACCCAGCGATAGATCGAGTATTGTGAGATTTGGAGATGCGCGAATCATGTCGACCATGCTGCTCGGCAACTTTCGATTGTCAATAGCTAGAGAACCTGAGCTGGTTGAATGCGAGAATAGACTCATATGGTACGAACGCATCAAAGGTGTCGACAACTCCAGCTGTTTAAGCCCTCTGAACCCAAAGAGAGTGGCCATGTAAGCTTCTAGAACGGTTTCAACAATGAACAGTTCCCACTCTAGAGGTGCTCACCATCACCATCACCACCTTCAAATTGCGCATGAAGGCGCAAACTGAGGTCATGGAGGCCTTTGCACGCTTTTTGCCTCGAGTAAAAAATGGCGGGATCTCCCGGGAGCATTGCCGACCACGTCAATCCACGTAGAGCCTTCAGATGTTAGCGCATCCTCTGCATACTAGATGTCGTAACTGCTTCCACATTCCAAGTAGTGTACATGGTCTGCGATGCGCAACCCGTCAACGAGATTCCCGCCGTCCGCCTCCAAAATGACGCGTACAGCGAACTGGTATAGATTCTCATATTTCTCGAATACGACGTGGCGATATAGAAGCGGGAAAACCAAGATTCGTATTTGATGAGAGCAGAGGGATAGAGAAGTCAATGACTGAACTGAAGCATTGTCGAAAATGAGCAAAAGCAGCTCTAAGGGAAGGTCAGTCATTGCGTGGTGGTGGTAGGAAAAGAACCTTGATCGGGCGTACTACGATCAATCTCCAGAGTTCTGAATGGCTGGTAGCGATATAAGAAATGGACTTAATTGTATCTGCATTCGTATGAAAGGTAAACATTGTACGATTATTAATACGGCTATACTATCCTCGCTTCTTTTGTCGTTGACTCATCGTTCCGACGTTGGGTGGTTGGCGATTCTCTGCACCTTCACGCCGGCCGGAGAACATTGAACAGTGCATAATAACTCGCACGATAAACTTCAAACAGGACGCACGCGAGGTGATTTGTGTACCCGATTCACCGATCGTGCAAGTCTAGGATCAACCAGGAAATGTAGGGCGGATTGAAAACAAAGTTTACAGGAAGACCTTGCTAGTCGCAAGGTAACTGGGTGTCCTAGTTCGATATGGAGTGAGAGACAATTACATCTGTCATCAGAGCATTGTGGGTATGTATGTCTGCATTCACTCGTGCTCGCTCCCGCAGGAGGCCCCATTTAACCCACCAGTTGTCCGCATCATCCTCCGCATCGTAGCCAAAGACCTCTTTGATCTCAACCCATTCTGGCGTCTCTTCGAGATCACCCACGGCTTCTAGAATGCCCCTGCCCGCATCACGCTTCGCGCGCATGGAGTCGTCGCGCATCTGCTGAAAGTCCCCGGGCGGGACGGACATGTACTGTACGATGCCGGCCTCTTTCGCGTATACGGACGCGCAGCGCGGTTGGCGCAGGTCCTGGAACGCGTATAGGAAGCTCTGGATCTGGTCCTTTGAATGTAGATGTGAAAAGAGTTTTGCGAGGACTGCGCCGTCTTCGACTGTTAGTGCGCAGTCCTGGGCGGAGCCTGGCTGATGGATGGTCAGTACAATTCGAAGGCGTTGATCTTGGGAATGGACTGACCGGCATAGCGTGCACTGCTGCACCCATGACCACCATACGGTTGTCCACCCACTCTTCTAGCGGCGGTCGAACATCCACGGATACGCAAGTGCACGTCGCCTCCGATACTAGTTCACCGAGTCGCCGCAGTCTGAGTCGGGAGCCGTCAGTGGTTCCGCTATCTCGGTAAGAAGCCATTCACGTACTTGGGTTCGGAATATTGCAACATGGTGGACAGTCCAGCGATAGGTGCGCGGTCGTTCCACGTTCCTTCTGCTGAATCTCGGGGTCCGTAGACGAACATTCCGAATGAAGGTGACTTTCCGTCCTGTAACATTATCAATATTTGCATACAAGTCAACATGCAGTATTTGCGCACTAAGGGAATGCCAACAACTGCATGCTGGGTGCCGAACCATAGAAGTTGTGTAGGCTGTAGCAACATTAGGACGCTCTGGAATCGTGCAATATCAAGCTTGGTACGTACTGTTTCGGTTTCATAGACGTGTTCTAACAGAGGATCATTTAAGATGCGAGATTTCGGTACAGTCACACTGCCAGGAAACGGATGAATTTACGGAGATGAATAAACGAAGAAACATACCTGTACATGCTGAGATCTATTGTGGGTGCCCCTTCTTCCTCTTCGTTCGCCTCCATCAAGATCTGGCGCGTCACCCCATGCAATCCATCACAACCTAAAATCACATCCCCCAGGAGAACCGATCCATCACTCAACGTAACTGTCCCTGCTGCTGTATCCACTGTCTCTACCGTGCTGCCTAGTCGTATTTTAGCGCCCACGATGAGGGCTGTCTCGTAGAATAAACGTCGTAAATCGTTGATCTGTTTCACGCGTGTCAGAATGAGCATGAGGCAACAAGACTAGAGTACTGACGTGCGCGAAGACGAACTCTCCACCAGTCTCTCGCAGGACCTCCTCGTCCCAGTCATGATTTCCGAGATGCTCACCGCTTTCTTCTACAGCCGCAGTCCTGTTATTAAGGTAATAAAGAAAAAAAGAAGCGCGCGACGTACGTAGATATATATTAACGGTGCCAGATACCACACCAATGGCGCGGACCTCATCCGTGAGGCCCCAGTGGTATAAAATTTTAGAGAGATTGGGAGGCATTTTACAGGGTCCCGAAGCCTGAAGACGTCTCATGAATTCCCGACGGTGAAGCCAACGGAGTAGCGCACCCGATTGACATCCTCATCTTTCTCCAGAACGAGGACTCGATGGCCCACCCGCCTCAGAGCAACAGCTGTCGAGAAACCCGTTATCCCGCCGCCCACAATCACGAAGTCAATCGGAAGCGCGGCTTGCTTGGGTCGGTTGTGAAATCCCTTTGAGAGTTTATATCCGTCAATTTCCTTCCGCGGGGGCAAAACTTTAATGAACTCACTGGGATTCCAGGCATGGTTGGAACGGAAGCTGTCTTGGGGTTGCAACGAGGGGAAGGCACTGCAGAAAAAACATTTACAATGTAGTGGTCCTTGTTATATATGATTTGACGGAATGATGGAGG
>QLPD01001119.1:0-11789 GCA_003314085.1 Hymenopellis raphanipes | reverse complement strand
ACAACTGTCGCAGATAACTGGTCTAGAGGACTATCAGTTTTGTGGGTAGAAGAAGGATAGTGCACGTACAGATGGAACAGCCCGTATATTCCTCAAATACGTGCCTCAGGTCAACTCGAAGTGGCGATTGCAGGGGGGGAAGTCGTCCTGGAGATGGTTGACATGCGTTATACATGAGGAGAGAGGGGAAGAGCACCATATCCCGCGCACCGCAGAGATCGGGGAGCCGTAGAGAAAGGCGCATTGAAGCTACGGGCAGGAGCGTCAACGTGTGCCCTCGAAAAAATAAATGAGACGCACCAAATAAGCTGCATCCCGCCCAAGGTCGCGCCCTCTAGATCAACCTGACTGGCGAAGTCGACGCCGAGTAGCAGACAGCTTGAGCATCCGTTGGAAAGTGGCTGGAAAGAGGATGTTAGCACAGGATTGTGCAACGGAGGAGGAGGGAAAGATGAAGCACGGGCACACAGAATGTACAGGTAGGTCCGACGACAAGCAAAAAGACGCACCTTGTCGTCCGTTCCGTACGATGTCAAAAATGCTCTAGACGACAGTCATCGCTGCTACCGGCACTGGCTACGCAAAGTCGTCGATGTCAGCACAACCTGTTCGCGGCCGTCGCGCGTCGTGGTCGTCATCAGGTCGCGGGGAGAAGGAAAGAAGTGTTGAACCGTATTTGGTCATGGTTCGTTTTCTAAAGCGGGCTGATCGGTCCATCGGTCCGTGACGGAGTTTGAAATGGACTTGACGTTTTTGCATTTCGAGTTGGTTTTGAGCGTCTTGTCGCTGCCCTCATCGACGGTAAGAAGACTAGTGCAGCCATCCCAATGCTTTAGAACTCATGCATAGAGCTGCTAGAGCTGCTGGAGCTCAGAGATAGTACTTGAAATATTTTACTTCTGCCTTTGTCAGTTCTTGTTCAAATGCATACTAATCTTAGCTTTGTCAAGCTAAAACTTCCATTTCTGCAAATACTGACTTTTTCATCACATTTCTGGAGAAATTTGCAAGTGGGGTTTTTCCTGATGTTTATGGTGCTACAGGTCAGCAAGGAATGTTCAGCATGAAGAATTGCCTTTCTGAAAGAGCGCCAAAAGCGAAAGGACCCAGTAGTGCGGCGGCATTCAACATGTAGACGAGCTTCGAGTCTTTGTTGTATGCCATCGCGCCACGTGAAAGAAAGGTTGTGGCAGCGCACCAACGTACCAAAGATCTGGGTGTGTGGCGGCAATAAAAAGGGATGATCCGCAAACGCGAAAGAAGACCAAGAAGACCCAAACCACTTGACCATGGGTCTACGTAAAGGTAGCCCTCTGAGGCATAGTAATCACACGTCGTGATGCTGCACTTTTCTGTTGATACCAAAAATTAGCTCGATTTACATCCCTGCTACATAGGTAAGTACCGAACAGCTAGTCCACAGTGCTACATCTGGGAAGGGGAATCTGGGCTTTGCAACGAACCTGGTGGGATGAACGACTGAACACCGCGCAGCGGCCAGTAGTAAAGTTGACACGGGGCTTGAGATAAGGAGTCTGTGAAGTCACCGAAACTCGGAAACCTAAAAAGAAGGCTCACCTCAATTCAGAAATCGTATTTGTGGGCAGCAGGTGAGATAGTCCATGGTGCTAAATGAACGAAAGGTGAGAATTGTGCTACATGAAATGAGAGGCACCAAATGATCGGGAGCAGCCGTAGCATTGAAAAGTTTCAACACACAACAGAGCGCAAAGTGTTATAATGACACACCTTTCTGTCTGTGCCAAAACATAGCTCGTCTGGATAACCCATTGAGGTAAGCCCATAGCCACTAGTCCACACTGAGACGAGAGTCTAAACATCGATTTGGCGGGTGCACCGCCAACTGGAGAGGTAAAAGACTTTATGACAGAAAGGAGACTCAAAGCAGTTGATCCACGAGTCCACGTCGCACGAACAGATATTCATCAAGCAGTGCCGAATGTCGCCCTGAGAGAAACGGTTGTCAACATTGCGCCGACGCCGTGAAGAAGGCATGCTATGAGCACAAGCTGGAAGTCAGACACAGCCAATATGTCAATTCGACGCAAACCAAAAAACAACTGCCGACATTTAGATAGCAACATAGCACGCCTAGCATGCTCCATGTACGAGAATCTGAGCCTGTAGATATATGTAAGCGCAAGGACGCGGTGAACCGAGAGTTTAACAGCATCTGAGGAGCGGGACGGCGTTCAAAGTAAAGGGTTCGTTTCAAAGCATGGAGGAGGCGAGACTTGAAGCAGTTGAGCCACAGGTCCACGTAGAGGAATCCCAGCAGAAGATGTTGTACGTTGTGATGCCGCGCTTTCGTTTAGTTCGAACCCAAAAAGATCCGACATTGAAAACGGACGATGCAGCGCGTAGTGATTAGGCGACAGCGCCCCGTCTGCGAGGGAAATCTGAGCTCTCCCTCTAAGTGGAAACTCGACAGAGTACAAGAGCCTTCTGCCGAACAAAAAGGTCGGCGTCAATAGACCATAACTAAAGGTAAAGCAGTTGAACCATCAGTCCACGAATGGAACAGCCAAGAGAACTCAGTGACGCACCCTTTCGCCTCCGAAGCATTATGCACCTTGTATCGATGAAAGAGAGACCTACAATGTTGCGCAAACTCTAGGAATCGGAGAGATGATGACTGTGCATTGAGGTTGTGCTCACACGTTGCGGACACAACTTCACTCCACGCAAGTTGCAACAGTCGGCGACCAAAAAGCTTTGCGAGAAATCAATATTCAGACTGGAGGTAGACATGTAGCGATTAGTCCACGGTGCTACGTGAAGAAGAGAAATCTGAGCTCTACATCACGGATTGGTACGTGTTGTGAAGGGCTGCACCATTGTGAGTGAGCGAACGAAGACGCATCCCAACCACTCGATCCACGAGTCCGCGTATAACTAGAGCGAGACACTCTTCGGCCCGAACTCCAAAAACGACGAGATTATCTCATTCGTACGCGGAGAGGGCGGAGCAGTTCGACTATCAGTCCACGTACCGAAGCCTGGCCGTGATATCGTTGATGAGACATGCTCTGACGCGTCTTTTGGCCAAAATCGTGTTTAGGCTAATCACCGTCGCATTGGTGAGAGAAAATTTGCGCGTCAACGCCGGAATTGGGAGAGGTCATGACTGCAGACGAGAGAAGAGAGTTGTGTCATGTGATCAACCTGAACTTGAAATTTGACCACATCAATGTCAGCTGTATCCGGATTCCACATAGCGCCATACAACGACATCTGAGAGAACGGGTTTGGCAGACGCGTCCATTCGAGTCGTAAACTTGGCTCAGTTCCAATCAGCGGAATACGGAAACGAAGAGGTGCGGGCTCGGGCCTGATGCTTGTGAATCATGATTGCTTTCCAGGCTGGAATGTCTAGACAAACAAGCAACACTGGAGCGACGCTTTGTTCTCCGTCTTCCCGGAACTGGCTATCTCTGTCTCAGTTTTACTACACATTGATCCTCGTTTCCTTTCACGGGCAATACGGAAGGTATATCTTCTCCGTCATTGTCCACAAACCTTTCTCCGTGCTCCTGGTTGTCCCTATGTACCTTCACCGTTCAATAACACGTCCTGACCTCTCGCTCTCCATCATCGACCTCAAAACTGGCGGGCTGCTTATAACTGTTCAATAGACGTATGGGACCTTCCTCTGGATTAGCTTACAACGCATTGCGTGTTCAGCCGGGGATCATTGCCACGCTAATTGTGGGCAACTCTGAACCTGTATGATGAACGCTGCAGTTGTTCGTCGTTGTGGTTCTCTGTTCTGTACTCGTAAGCACGTCAACCGAGTTTGAATCCATCAGCTTTCGTAGATGAACTACAGTTTACGATGCTCCCCTTGAATACCGAGATTCATTCGCTTCATATCAGGTGTGTAATATGTTGATGTCCCGAACTGAGACGGATTTGCAGGTGATCAACCATGGGAACGCCAACGGGACCCGATACACAAACTTGTTGAAATCGACGGGGAAGTATGAGAGGACGGAATGACCCCCGCGTGTGTTCTCGGCTACGGCTAGGTGTCATATGTGATAGAACTTAGTACTGAGTGATCATCAACTGTTTCTGCTCAGCAGCATTCTATACAGCGATGATGTGGCACTAGCCGTTGTGATATAAAGCTTATGGTTGAGTCCATCAGAACCCCATCCCACTACGTTGAACATGAATTTTGCACTCGCCGTGACTGTCTTCCTCGTCAGTACTGCATCCTGCTTGCTCCAGTAATCCTTACAGCTCTTCCGGTTGAAGGTGAGTCGGTTCCATTACTATGCGGTGAACTGCTTACTTACAATGTGTCTGCACAGAGGACATTGATATTCCGATAAGGAGCTGAGAGCCCTTTTATTAAATGGCTTTCTGAATGAGAGGAGTTGTAAGCGGTAATCACGATAGTCTTGACTCTTGGTGCTGATACTGCCAACATTTGAAACCAGTATATAGCTTGTGCATATGAATATCTTATGATCTGGCCTAGGGTGGCGAAGTAAACCCTAGGTTTTGATACCGGTAGGGTTTACGGCGGTAAGTTACCGGTATCGATACCGGTAACTTACCTCAAGGTCGGAGAGGGAGGTAACTTACCAACCACATGACATGTCATGTGATTGGGGCAGATGGGGAGAAGGTTGCAGGTGGGGATGAGAGGGTCCTGAAGGTCACAGATAGTGTAAAAGGCACTACAAGGTAGATACAATTGAACCATGTATATGGGCGTTATAGTGTGTAAAAATTACTTTTGGCAAACTTTTCACTTTTTTTCGCTCAACTTCGGCAAAGTACGAGCAAATCTTGAGAAAGTACGCGTGGACTTATGGAGTTCGATCGAACTTGACAAAGTATGATTGAACTCCTTAGAGTTGGCTCCAACTTGGCAAAGTTGACCTCAACTTACAGATATTGGATAGAACTCGAAGGAACAAGCCTTACCACTACGCACCCCGACGCCGCCGCCTGCCTTTTCAGGATATCTGTGTTGCCTCCCGCCTCTTCAACTGTTCAACATCAAATCCACCTACCCTTCTCTCCCTGCGGCGATATCACCATCCTCAGCGCCAGTGCGGTGTTTCATTCACTGCACGCATCTCTGTCATCGCCTCGACGGCCTTTTCTGTCCATCGCATTCGCGAAAAGGCGGCGGCGCACCTGGTAGGGAGGCCAGTTTCGCATCATGGACCAAGTGGAAGGCGGCGAGGATGAGGGATAGGACAGCATAGAGTATGGGGGTGGTCGCATGACGGGCTGAATAGCACGAATGCCGATGGCAAGAATATGACCATGGCGGTGGCCATGACTACGAGAACACGGCGGCACCATGGCATCAGCTAGCACAAGCAAGCATGACGGGTCGACAAGGACAAGCATGGAGTCAAGCGAATAGTATGGTGGCCAAGACGAGGGCACCAATCAACGCGCAAGGGCGCCCAGTCGAGCGTACGGGCCGGACTGACTGGGCAAAGAGCTGGACCCATTGGTCCGTCTTCTGCTAGCGGGTAAATCTACAACTGAGTGAGCCTTTGAACGAATAGCTATCAAATTGTAATTATCGACTCACGATTAGTAAGTCCTGGACCTAGAAAAGCATTGCTCTGTAGTCCAAGCCTCAGCAGCTTACATCTGAATGTCCTCAATCAGACAATCCTCATCTTGGCCAGCATAGCGAAGCTAGTTGGTATGTTATACCGTGCTGTATTCGAGCTTGGGACCACCTTCTGGCTTGTGCTGCTCACCGCCGAGGCCCGCCGTCTCACTGGCATTTCTCATCCCCACTAATCGCTCGCGCCGACGGCCGCCGCCTGTGCACTGCGCCCGCTTGTACCCGTCGTCGCCTTTGCGGTGTAGTTCGTACTTGTCGTTAACGCCATAATCAAACCGGTGATTGTCGACGACACCCTTATCGTGGTCATGTTTGTCGTGCAGGTGCTGTGGTCCTGGGGAATCGGCAGCACAGAGTGGACAAGCATATGTTTCGTCGAAAGGTGATACGGCGAAGGAGAAGGTGAAAACTAAGAAGGAGGCGGGTGAGACGGAGAATGTCGAGGGTGAATTGGACGAGGAGGAGGAAGAGGCAGAGCTTCCGGATGCATTACCATTAGATTTCAAGCTGCCAAAGAAAGTATGGAAGGTAATGAAGTCATTGTTGTCAATCATGTTTGTGCGCGACTGACTCCCTGTAGATGTTCTCCCGGCTCTTGGATAGCGATGAAAACCCGGAGGAGAATAGCCAGAAGAAAGGACAGGTTCGATGGAGCGACTTCGAGAAGGTCAGACATCTATTTCTTCAATCTTAGCTTCTCTCATACTTTCCACAGGGTATGAAACGTATCAACCACAAGCATGATAGCGGTAGCAGAAATAAACACAATCACGGAGGCGACGACAACATTGAGCAGGAGAACCGTCACCGATGAGTGCTAAATATTTTGAGGAGTGACAGCGCCGCTAGCTGTATCGGGAGAAATATCTATCGCCACAGATGCGAGTTCCTAGCATGACCAAGAGAGCATATCCCTCGCTAACAAGGGCTGAGTGGGCAAAGAGCGCGACGATGCTGCCATGTTACCTACAGCGATATTGGCGCAAGATCTGTTGCCACGGATGGACATAGCACCATTGTTGGTATCTCAGAATTCGTGAGGGTCAAGGTCCGGGGCATGCGCAACTGGCCTGTCTTGTATCGTTACACATCAAGCATGGAGAATGTTGAATGATGTTCGCAAGAGTGCCAAGTCGTAGTGCATCGTGATGCCGCAAGCCTAGTAGCCTTAGGTTCCGAGAGGGCAAGCTGGTAATCCTGAGTATCGATCCAGAGAGTTGAACGATGTTTATTCATCATGAGAGTCGAAGACAAGTCACGGAGATCGTACCCAAAAAGGTAAGTCTGCTGCAGCATAACACAGGAAAACATAATTGACACCTCATTCTACTCCTTTGACAACCAAGGTTTGATTGCACGACTGTGTTCGTAACAATGCGGGCTTTGTGTGTAGGGCTAGCCGGAGCAGGGGCTTCTTCGGGACGCGCTTGGGCTCCGCCGGCTCGCCACACAATGCACATGATGATCTGCGTCTTGAGGTCTAGAACTCCCGCCTAAGGCGGCGGGCGTCGGAGACACCCCATGAAGGTAGCATCCTTTGTTTCTAATGACAACTTTCGGAACTTGTAGTGAACTTTGAAAGTTAGGCTCAACTTAGCAAGTTAACTTCCTAGTCCGAAAGTTCGACTCAAACTTTCCAAAGTTGGCATCGAACTCTGGAGAAGTTCGCTGAACTTGGTGCTATTTGGCGCAAGTTAGAAGTTGAATTTTTACACAAAATAACCACCAAACATGTACAATTTGAAGTCAAAATTCACTCTGAATAGTGAAAAATCAAGGCCCAGAAGCCCCTGCGAGAAATTGCGCCACACTTCTCACGTGAAAAGTCACATGCTGGTAAGTAACGGTAACTTACCGTATTGATACCCAGGCCTCCGGAACCCCCCTAGTAACTTACTGGTAAGTTACCTGCTGGGGGGTTTACTTCGCCACCCTAATCTGGCCAGTGGTCTTTCAATCTGTGCATCTGTTCAAAGTTCAGACAGCTTGAATCAGGCATGAATTAGGATTAGGGTAGTGGAAACAACCTAGGTTAGCATAGCATCAGGAAAAGTAGTCTACGACTCTGGTCTACCATAGTTCACCTAAGGGCGTATGGTTGACTTAGAGATGAAAAGGTTCTCAAAGAGTCAAGTTAACTAAACACACAGTCCACCCCTGACCCATTCTTAAGTTAACTTCAAGTTAACCTAGGATGACTCAAGTCATCCAGATATATCCTAGGTTATGTTCTAGTCAACTCTAACGAGCCTGAAATATACTTAAGTTACATCATATCAACTTTACACAGTGAGGCTTTCCTCAAGATACACAGCGGTTAAAGAATCTTGCCTAAAATACCTCCTCATATTGTAATATGCAGATCAACAAAGAGTATAAATGTTTATCAATTAAGTGAATCAAAAATGAACACTGTGAATAACTAGGCACTACTCTAATTCTCCTTCCCATACCTTTTGCAGGGAGCTCAGGTCATTGTCCTCACGGGGGTAGTCGAGGCATCCTGACTGGTGTTCAGGTTGCTTCATCTTCATCGCAGTGGTTGTCGTCCTCATTGCAGAGCCTGGATCGTGATCTTCGGCACAGAGCTCGGGTCATCGTCCTCGGGACAGTCCTCAAGTCATCGTCCTTGGGTCCTTGGGACAGTCCTCAGGTCATCGTCCTCGAGACAGTCCTCGGGTCATCGTCCTCGAGACAGTCCTCAGGTCATCGTCCTCGGGTCATCGACAGTGCTCTGATTCTGGTCCTCGTCCATCATCTTCATCGTAGGCCTTTAGTCATCATCCTCGGCGCAGGGCTTGAGTCGTCACCCTCATTGCGGTACTTGGCTTGATATTCTGTCATTGTCATGGAGATAGAGTCGTTGTCGAACAGTGGAGGTTGTCATCATCAAGTTTCAGGTTCTCTTCATTGAATTTGAGGTTGTGGAGTAGCGAAGAGTGTTGTTCTGCTGAGAGGTTGTAGCCGCAGAGGTGAGGGCCCTCGCTGTGGTGCTCGTCGATGGTAGATGTTGGTGGAGGTGCCGGTGTAACCCGTAGGTACACGTCGAGGTCCGGAGGGCCCGAAAGAACACGATAAAGCAAATGAGTCCAAATGACCCCTCAGGGACCCGTAAGCGTAGAAACGGATGAAAAACAAAGCCAATAGTCGTAGTAAGAGTCTAAGGAAAGATCGCGTGGCCGCGATCGACATAAGGTCCGTGCGCATATACCATATCGGGAAACGCCCCGTTACACCCTCCCCCTCAAGACCAAATCAACGATGCAGGTCTTGACTCCAACGGTGAAATGATGGGCGACGATTCGAGAAGCGCACTTTTCTTCATGCACCACCCGTTTCGAGGAATGTAGATCCAGTGTCTGCCATCACTACATCCCGTCCGCCCTTGCCCTGTCTTATTGTCAAGACCCTCCTGGTCACGGTGTATTAATACTTGAGGCGAGCGGAACGCTCCCCCTCAGCAGAGGCCCTGGTCCTGCCCTTTGTATCTGTAGCTGTGTTCTTCCTAGGAATAGGCCGGCTGGGCCTTGGCTCTGTTATATGACTAGACCCTCCAGCTTCCTCCTTGGTAGAACATTTGCCAACACCTGTTCGTACATCATACCAGTCACGAGTTCGCATTAGTCCGACTCGAGGCTGGTCAACATCGACATCTGCCGCATCCTCGTTGAATTGAGATCCATGTTCTGGTTTATCCCGCTTCAACTGAGGTTCATCATCGTCAGTGTTATCAGAGATAATGCGATACATCTCCTCTATAGGGAGGTCTTTGTTCAATTCATACAACGGACAAGCAGAATCCGTTGCAAAATGTCCTTCTCGTCTACATGCGTAGCATGCTTCCGATACTGCCAATGGAACGACATCACATTCCTCCATCATTGACAAAGCATGTGTGTGTTCAGACTTCAAGCTCTGTTCTAATGCCAGTGCCCTCTGCATAATCACGTTCAGAGATGTGGTACGCTCGGGAGTGACACCCTCGAGTCGCATCTGTCGGCGAATATACTGTGGCAGCGCATTGTACAAAATTGAGTGAAATCGATATACATCTGGCGGCGATGGCATTAAGCTCGCTAGACTAATCATATAGTAGAATAGTCCGCGTACACCACCATCCACCATATATTCAGCTGACTGAAATTGCTGTGCAGTCATGCGAAGCGAATCATCATCTACAAACTGCACAAACAAACCATGGAGCACCTCAATAAAGGATGTGCTATGATTTGCAGCAGCTTTGTATGTATTAGTCTCCCGCCGGTAGTGCTCTAGCGCATCGCCAGACAGGCCTTGAGCTAACAGTGTAATACGTGTCAAGTCAGCCTCAGACGGTGCGCCAGTATCCACCCGAACGGGGGGTCCATGGGCGCCCGTCTGATCCAACCACCGTATGATATCGCGAGCCCATCTGTCAAACACCGTAATGTCATTCGTCGCACCTGTGAATTTAGGCGCAGTGTCAACATTACGTGCGATTATTTTTGCGAGCTCGCGCTCGCTTTCATTCAGAACACGGTATAGGCGTGCTACAGCCATGTCCTCAATTTCAAAGAAGATCGCGTCCAATATGGACACTCCAGTCTGACGTACTGGAGGTATATATATGAACTCATCTTTCATCTCTGGCTTGATCTCATTCCAGACCGAAGTTGAACGACGAAGACGTTTGACGTAGTTAACCGGTGGGCGGTCACTAACACCATCATCAACATCATTCGGAAGATCATCGTCTCCTCCATCACCACCATCACCACCTGCTCCTGGAGGCGGTATATCACCTCCAGGATCAGGCGCGCCATAGCCTGGGTTGTCAGGTCCTCGTTCGGGATCAGCACCATCGCCTATATCAC
Source organism: Hymenopellis raphanipes (assembly GCA_003314085.1). NCBI lineage: Eukaryota > Fungi > Basidiomycota > Agaricomycetes > Agaricales > Physalacriaceae > Hymenopellis > Hymenopellis raphanipes. The sequence goes on along the minus strand of QLPD01001119.1, from coordinate 1,310 downwards.
CATCATCATCTCCGTCATCACTTGGATCAGGATCTGGCGGCGGCGGCGCTGTGGATTGGGCACGCGCTGGTACCCTCTGTACCGGTGCTGCTTTGTGCCGGGTTATCGTTGGTGAGTGCTGAACTCGGGTATTTACCCGTCTTGAGCCTTCCGCAGATAAGGCCGAATCCATTCTCGGTGGTCGACGTCCCGATGTCTTTTCAGACACGTTGGTCTTCCGAGGCGAGGCAGTATCTGTACTCGCCCATATATGAATACTTGTGCGTCGCGGCCTCTGCACGATGGTACACGTCCGTGGCGTCTCCTCCACAATACGCGTCATCCGTATCTGGACCGGTTCTTGCACTTCTGTCTTGATCTCCGACTTCAATACCGGAGCCTCAAAATCATCTTCCACCAATAAGCCACGTCGTCCAAACACGTCAGACAGCGGTGCAGCTGGTTTCTCAAACAATACATGTGGTACCTCCTCCAGTTTTGGATGCAGAGGCAATACCATGTCACATTTGGCCGGCTCTGCATCTGCTAGCTGCTGCCGTTCCGGTGTCCTTGGGTTAACAATGGTCTCAGGTTTTTCATTTACCTGTACCACTGGTTCTACTGGGCTGGCAGGAGCACCTTGCCTGCTGCTCGATTCATCCTCACTGTCTGGAGTTGGTGATGGATATCTCTGCATAATCTTTTGGCATCTTGGATCATCCAAGTCGGGAATCCTCACTTGGATGTTCGGTTTGCTATCAATATAAGCCATAGTATGGCCATTGATTATTTCTATAACAACATCTTGTTTTGGTACTGTACTCTTATTGTACTCAAACATATGTCCGTTATACATCATCTGTAGTACACCACGGTCGAACACGTCCTGACACCACGCCCGCACCGAAGCAGAAGAGCGCGCTGTCCGTCCCGAAGACCGTGAAGAAGTTGACAATGACGATGCCGGGCGAATAATACTCGCTGGCATCTCTGTCCTTGAACGTTCCATTGCCTTGATGCGACGCGCGTACTGCGAGTCGGTCTCATCCTCCTGTCGAGGAAGAGCCAGATTCTGCTGGACCGCGTCCATCGTGAGGTCAAAGCCTATATTCGGGTCAGCCAAATCACCTCGCACAGCATGGCCGCGGAATGATTTGACATACCTCTCGAGGTGGGTAGTAACCTTCGGGGGCAAATCGACTACTCAATGCCCGTCCTCGCGAACATTGTCCTCGAAGTCGGCAATGTTTGCTGGTGCATCCTTCGCACCATCGGATAATACTGCCCGGGGTCTAACACTTGCGTTCGCTCGCGAAGCCCCAGGATCATCC
>QLPD01001117.1:0-11392 GCA_003314085.1 Hymenopellis raphanipes | reverse complement strand
CAAAAAACTAGTTAAAAATCTGTAGGTTTTTTTACCACAATTTTGACTGAAAAATCTAACGCCTTCATGCAGTGATTGGTGCACCTCGACGCCCAACAGTGATCAAATATAGTCATTCGCAATTATGAAATGCGTCAAGTGCACAACTTTTGTTATGTTGTGCTAAGAGGTCTCGAGATTTGCCAGTTCTGCCATGTTATTTGGCAGGCTGGCAGAGTTCTGCCCATAACACTAATTGGCACCCTCGCAATCTCAGCAGGGTACCACTTCAACAATGGCAAAGCTCATGCAGCTACCAATATCCGTGCACGTGGCTCATGTCGAAGACTCTAGGCAAATTACCTTAGGCAGCTACACTTAGAGTTTAAAAGTCCAGTTGCTAAGACTGCAAAAGACTGCAGACTGGATCAGACCGCAACCGTTTAGGACCAGTTTTGAGTAAGACCGATCCGTGATGGCAACCGATTGCGATTGCCGGTCCTAAGCCATCGTGGGATGATCCGCAACCGGGATGAACCGGTTGGGACTAGTTGCAACTGGTTTTTCGCTTAAAACAGGTGTATCTGTTAAATTATGAGCTCCGCAGTGGTTTTCGGACTTAGGTGTGAGTATACGAAATGTAGAGCGGTGAATTCCGCACCAAATAGCGTCCAGGACAATATTTGTAGAGGTTATATTGCATGAGTAATGAATAAAATACAGGTGAAATCAGGCTAAATCACGTATTATGGCCTAATTTGGTAACAAATTGCTACACGATTTAAATACCATTAAATTCAGCTCTCAAAACCGAACATTTCTCTCACTGGAAGTGTAGGATTGCATCTAGTATTGAGTACAGTAGCAGTCGATGTCTGGTAGATATCCTAATTGGGCCTACTCTTTAGACTGAACAGAATGCAAAAGTGCTCAGATTGACTTCAGACTACATTCAAAGGATGCTAAGCATTGTCACACTATGGTTATACACTTCTAATATGACTGTATGGTACTTTTTTGACACTTCGCAGCCGGTTTCAACCGCTCTCGAACTGGTCTAGGGTGGCGTAGTAGACCTCCCGGGGGTGTTAGTAACAGTATCAATACCGGGCCCCCGGGAGGCTATAGTTTTGAAACCGTTAGTAACGGTTTTGATACCGGCACGTGTTCAGGACACGTGATGTGGTGCAGGTCATGCGCCGCCCTGGTCCCGCCTCTATTGCGCCGCAGGCTGCTTGTCCTCAGCACCAGTGCGCTGTCACGTGAAAAATCATATGCCGGTATCGAAACCTATCTGCCAACCTTCGGGGGTTTTGATACTATATCAATACTGTTAAAAACCGCAGTAAACTCGAGGTGTATCAAAACCTAGGGTTTACTGCGCCACCCTAGACTGGTCTGAACTGGTTGGGTTGCAACTGGTCTGGACCGGTCTTGAGTCCGCGGTTGCTGCCCGGTTGCAATCAGGACTGGGTTCGGTTGCGGTTGTGCTCAAAACCAGGAAGTTGCAACTGGTTGCAGTCCCCAGTTGCTTGACTTTGAGGTCAAAAGACCGGACCGGACCGGACTTTTAAACTCTAGCCCATATAGATTCCAGATCGTGACTCATCCTTCTCTTTCTCAAATCTTCTGAAATTCGTTCATTTTTGCCTTGGTTCATGCCTTTTGTACTTCTTGCAAGGCGTACATTCAGCCTCTTGCAAATCCTGCCCTCTTCGCCGCCGGATGTAGCCCTCAACCTGCACCTGCTCATATCCCTTCTGAATTCCTCCTCTCCAGTACTCAAATCGTCGTGGATTCATTCTTGCTGTGTACCTTTAGACCCTTTCTAAGACAATCATACAGTCGTTGGCATCGCCTACCCCTTCGCCATCGACACAGAGTGCGATGTTCACGACTTTCTCCCCAAATATGTGCAGGTCAAGCTTTCCTCATTTCTCATCCTAATCAATACAGAATCCCTTCATTCTTATGATGGTCTGTATGTCTGCATCTCTCGCCATGCGGATATCCAGCCATCGAACACCGCTGCGGCTAGCGCTGTCCCGCAGCACCCTACCCGCCCTCGCGAATATTGCGAACTATATATCCGCATATTCTGATCATATCTTGCTACTTTCTGGATCAATTCGTATGGAGCCTTCACACGTCCCATCGTATATGATTCGCAGTACTTACTGTCTTATTATTGGAGTTGTCCGTCCCAAGCGTTATTGTAATCCGCCCCGTCTGACGTCGATACATATACCGCTACCGTATCATTCTTTAGTATAATCGGCGTATTTAAGCATTTTTTTTTGTGGTGTATGCCTTCATTAATATCATTATACTGCCTGACATAGATCACGTTTGAGGTGAATACATTCTAGTACAGATACAGTATGAGAAAATCAGGTGCCCAATTTGGCAGGTCCTTTACTTTCTCCTTCCACCACCATCACGATGTTTTCTATAGAATAGATCGTGAAGGTTAAAAATTTCCTCTTGACGACAGACACACGACTTGTGTTGTTTCCCCCATGAAGTCCTAGGAGTCTTGGTACGTATCCTACTTATTTGACCATTTCTTTGCACATCTCTGCGCGAGTATGCATCCGAACTTGAATATCGCGAAAAGTGCAGCAATGGGCGTGATGCCATGAGGCGCCTTGTATACATTGAAACTTGGACATTGTGGAACAGCGCATCTTGGCTAGCATTTTCCACATCTTTTTTTTTCTTATTTGCATTTTGACTGAAGAGAACAATCCAAGCACCCTATGCACTAGATATAACTAGTTATCATCCTATACTGTTAGAGCAAAACAACTAGTTAAACCCAGTATGCTACAGCCGCTATAGGGTATAGTGAAATAACTAGTTATACTCCCTCCTACCTGCCTAGCAACGTTGCTGGGCTATTCCTAAATGGGTAGGATCTCTCCAGGTGGCAGGTGGGCTTCTCAATTAGGCTGGGTGGGTGGGATATAGTCACATGATCAAAAAAGCGAACCAGCCAGGGCCTACTCAAATGGGTGGGGGTGGGGATAGCCATCAAATGTGCTTAGGATTGATGGGAGATGATCAGTGGGATCTGGGATTGATGGGGGATGATCAGTAGGGTTCAGAATGGGTGGCAGTACTCTATTTTGGGTGTATTTTTGATCAAGTGATCAATGGACAGGATGAGGTAGCTAATAATGAATGCTGCTATTGGGGATGACTATGGGTGGGGTGACAACTTGTCTTATATTTTTTTAGGCTGGAAATTCAATGGTGTAAACGGTTTTTCAATAGCTTCAATAGTCAAGGAGATATTAAAGGATTAAAAAAAGTGCCACAGATCAAATAGATCTCGTAGGTCTTGTACTTATACCCATGACCTGCAACTTTGGGGTCCCTTAGAGGTACTATAGATCGATGTCTGATATAATTTCTAGATCATTCCATCTATGGGTTCAAGAGATATACCAGGTCAACTAAATCAGGCTTATTGGGGGTATAGCATGAGAACCTGTTATGCTGGGGACCTGGAACTTTGATACTTCGTTTATACTCGTAATAAACCTCCATTGGTGGTGGGAACAAGCTACCCAGCTCAGTATCCCATCTACAGATAGGTTTCCAATGCTGTATTAGCCATTTTCGCATTTTTGGTTATTTAATATATAGCAGCTGGCCTAAATTGGGGCCAGTCACCTTCAGACACTCATTTATGACTATTCTACAAAAGGAACCATGTCATTTGGGTAAAAGGCTAATACTTTAACCTTCAGTTTTCCTCCTTATCGGAGTTTTCATCAAAATTTACACGCTTTAGGCAGAGGATTGTTCACTCAATTCTTCATGTCCTACATATGCTATTGACTCCATTTTTTTTGAAGAACATGTATATATGTTATATATATGATATTCAGATGCCAGATCAGTGATTTAATGAGGTGATTAGGTTAGGAAGTCGTTCATAGAGCTGACCTGCTATTTTGCCACTATGAAAATGAACAATACTCTTCAACTATTCAAAGAAGCCATGGAATGCGAGTTGGATATTGTTATTGAAGTCATATAGAAAGTATCTCATCAGTCATCCAGGTAGTACTGCTGTGCTATGACCTGTTCAGCCATTGAAAGCAGTTAGACAAAAGTTAGGCTACTGCGCATTTTCACTTTCTTACCTTTCATTTACAACATATGAGGGACACCCATAACTTCATCCAATAAGATATCAATGTATGACTGAACAGTTTTTAAACCTCTCTTCAGAGTAGAACATGAGGTATCACTGTCTGAAAGAAGTTCAGACTGTTTAGCCAGCTGTGGACGACTTCCTGACCTAATTACATAATTAAATTACTGGTCTGGCACTTGGATATGATACATATAATATATATACACGTCCTCCAAAAGAAATGGGGTCAGTAGCATATGTAGGACATGAAGAATTGAGTGAACAATCCTCTGCCTAAAGCGTGTGAATTTTGATGAAAACTCCGATAAGGAGGAAAACTGAAGGCTAAAGCACTAGCCTCTTACCAAAATAACATGGTTCCTTTTATAGAATAGTCATAAATGAGTGTCTGAAGATGACTGGCCTCAATTTAGGCCAGCTGCTATATATTAAATAACCAAAAATGCGAAAATGGCTAATACAGCATTGGGAACCTATCTATAGATGGGCTACTGAGCTGGGTAGCTTGTTCCCACCACCAATGGAGGTTTATTATGAGTATAAACGAAGTATCAAAGTTCCAGGTCCCCAGCATAACAGGTTCTCATGCTATACCTCCAATAAGCCTGATTTAGTCGACCTGGTATATCTCTTGAACCCATAGATGGAATGATCTAGAAATTATATCAGACATCGATCTATAGTACCTCTAAGGGACCCCAAAGTTGCAGGTCATGGGTATAAGTACAAGACCTACGAGATCTATTTGATCTGTGGCACTTTTTTTAATCCTTTAATATCTCCTTGACTATTGAAGCTATTGAAAAACCGTTTACACCATTGAATTTCCAGCCTAAAAAAATATAAGACAAGTTGTCACCCCACCCATAGTCATCCCCAATAGCAGCATTCATTATTAGCTACCTCATCCTGTCCATTGATCACTTGATCAAAAATACACCCAAAATAGAGTACTGCCACCCATTCTGAACCCTACTGATCATCCCCCATCAATCCCAGATCCCACTGATCATCTCCCATCAATCCTAGGCACATTTGATGGCTATTGTCAAGAACAGTGACTACGTGAACACAAGACCGCTCGAGCCGCGACTAGGGGAGCGATGGGAGGGAGAGCAGATAGAGATGATATAGAATAAGCGTAAGAGACGCTGTGCTAGCTCGACGTAGTACAGAGGGGGCTGTGTAGTACGGAGACAAAGGAGGACAGAGTGGGGAACTATCTACAAGGGTCATGCATATATATCTGGATCGTGTGGCTATGTGAATAATAGGAAACCTAAACAGAGAAGCAGCGGGTGAATGAGAGTGGATGATAAGAGGATACATGTGGGAGGTCATGTGCTGCATGCTAAGAGTCTGTCACCGGTGTCACCGTCTTAGCGTTGCACCATGTGGCTATGTGGCTGTGCATGCAGGGTTTGGCCCGCGGGCCAAAAGTTGTGTGGTCTACCCCAGGTAACCGGTCTGTGACTTCGGTCTCTAGGTCGCGAGAAGGGCAATTCGTGACAATACCCCCTCTTTAGGCTGTGCTTGCGCCTGAAGCACAGGAGTAGAGCGCCAAATATCGCCTATTGTAAGACTAAAGAGCGCATGTGTACGAGGGGTACAAGTGCGAATTCGTGTACTTCTTCGAGGCGGGGTCACTGTGGTCTCATCAGCAGTGGGAGCACGATAGGCAGTGGGATTTTGTCAGTGGAACTCATAGACAAATTCTTTTGTCCATGCATTAAAGTTCCACACTGGCTCCCAAGTGTTCTCGGAGCTAGGATAGTCGAGCCACTTCACTAAGTAGCTCGTTCCTCAGCCGTTGCTCAGTTTGCGTGATTCCAGAATGGCCTCCACGTCAAACTTCTTGGTGCCGCTCTCGAGGTCAGGAAGTTTGGAAGGAAGGGGAGGACTGTGAGCATCGGTTTTGACCCAGGGAATGAGGAGGGATGCGTGGAATACATTGTGGATCTGCCAGTTATTCGGCAGTTTGAGGTAGAGACCTCAACGAGTTTCCGGGTTACGAGGAAACTCGAGTACTTGATCCGGCCAGGGGTCTCGGTTACTCGACTCGTTTGATCTGCAGATCAATAACGAGTCGGATCACTAACGGATCGCGAGTACGGGCTTGGAAGCATGAGTACTCGTCGCGAATACTCAGTTATACTCGCAATATTGTAGCTATATATTTAAACTATATTTACATATTTTTCTCAACTTCCACGGGCCCTTGCGTCACCCAAACAAGACGTTCGCGTGATTTTTTTTGCTGACTTCTCACGATCCGGTAATCGCCGAGAGGCCGCGTAAGCGTGCGATTGTGGCCTCTCTCTCTCTCTCATCCTTACCACCATGACCTCTCAGGGAGCGACAATTGTCGCCCCTACCGCGTTGACGATTGTCACGCGGCCTCTGGAGCGCGGATTTGGGTTTTGGCTCTGTGCCAGGCCCGCTGCTGCTGTCTTTATGACAGCAGCACACCCACAAGACGACTACGCATCGAGGATGACAACGACTAAGGTGACGACGACAACCACCACCACCAGCACTACCACCATCACAACCACTGCCCCCAACACTACTCCCACCACTACAACTACTCCCTCCCTTACCTCCACTCCCTTCCTCTTACCGGACCACCCTCAGTTCGTGCTCATGCATGGCTGAGTGTCCCCGTGCCATTGCCCGGGGATGCTCGCCGGGCATGAATGAGCTTTGGGTGAGTTTGGGGAGTGGGATCCGCACGATCCGTTAATAACCCGGATTGAGCGCGAGTACCCGCCAACCTCGCGAGTACTCGACTCGTTTGACTCGCGGATTAACGCGGGTCATGTAAAATACGGATCACAAGTATGCGCTTTGGAGTGTGGGTACTCGCTTGACGGATCGCGAGTCATACCCGAGTATGACTCGTTGAGATCTCTAGTTTGAGGCGGAAGTGTACTATGCTGAGGACTTCAGTGATTTCAAATGGACCATAGCGCTTGTTTGAAGTTGTTTGACAACTTAGCTTTGGGCCTTGTTGTCGCAATATTCTTCCCATCGAGCAACACCTTATCCCCGACCTTGAATGTTGGATGATCGAGTAGGTGGTTGCCATGCTGCGCCTTTATAACTTCAGCGGCACTCTTCAAACTCGCCTCTACTTCTTCTCGTAACTCCTTCAACGTCTGTAGGCGAGACTCGAGTGCTGGAAGATGCAAGTCGGTGCGAAGTAGTGGGAATAGTTGTGGGAGGAATCCATGTAGCAATTCGAACGGCGACTTTCCTGTGGCAGAGTGAATGCGAACATTATGGGAGAACTCGGCAAAGGGAAGGTGCTTAACCCAATCATCCTGGCGGTAATTACAGAACACGCACAGGTATTGCTCTAGCTCTTGATTGTACCGTTCAGTTTCGCTGTCTGTCTCAGGATGGTAGGCAGTGCTGAGAGCGGAGACAATACCAAGGTGTTTGTGGATTCCTTGCATGATTTGGCTAGCGAATTGGGGACCGCGGTCAGTGATCATCTTGTCCCAGAGTCCATATCGTCGATAGGTATTGTTCAAGAGAAGATCGATGGTACCGTCAGCGTCTACGGTGTTGCGACATGGAGTGATGATGACTCCTTTCGTGGATTGATCGACGACGCAGTGTATCGCGTTATACCCATCACATTCAGGAAGTCCAACGATAAAGTCACTAGTGATGGTGCCGAAGGGTCGAGTGGGGATTTCATTGGGGACTAGGGGAATGTGTAGCGGGTGATTGTTGACCTTGATAACCTGACAAGTGGGGCAGCCTCGCACGTAGTCGCGGATGAAAACAGACATGCCTGGCCACCAGAACTCGCGGCTCACGAGTTCATAGGTCTTATAATGCCCAGGGTGTCCAGCAACAACCGAGTCGTGGTACATCTTGACAATGTCTCGACGAAGCACGACGTCCTTAGGAATATAAACCTTTCCTCGAAAGAGTACCAGGCCTTCTTCATAGTTCCATTCCTGTAGATTCTTGACCAGCGAACGAGGTCCATTGTTAAGAATGACGTCTAACGCACTGAGGACTTTCTTGTCCTTCGATGAACACTCTCGAATTCGCTTTCTCAACTCGCTATCTCCAATGAACGTCACTGCGCTAGGGTGTACAGCACAAATGCAGAAGAATGTGGGATCAAGCAGTACTCGATCTGCATTATCGTCCTCGATCCCCTCTTTATGACCTGGTTGGCGAGAGAGAGGGTCGCTATGGTTCAAGGTTCCTCGTTTATGAATCAGTTCAAAGTCGAAGTGCGTAAGGAATAACGCTCATCAGGCTTGACGACGACTCAGCTTCTGGGACTGGGTGAAGTACTCCAGGTTCTTGTGGTCAGTGATGACTTCAACCTTGTGGCGTGTGCCTTCGAGGTAGTGTCGCCAATCCTCTAGCGCTCGAATGATGCCAAGGAGTTCCTTGTCGTGAATGTCATAGTTGCGCTGGGTTTCATTGAGAGACTTGGATAGGAATGCATAAGGATGCCATTGCTCATCAGCTCCCTGCTGGTAGAGCGTGGCTCCGGTTGCAAAATTGGATGTGTCTGCTTCCATACGATAGGGTTTATCAGGATCCGGCATGATTAGAACAGGAGCAGAGGTAAACGCATCTTTAAGGGCTTGAAAGGCCATTTGAGTGGCGGAACTCCAATCCCATACATGATCTTTCTTGGTAAGATCGAACAGTGGTCGAGCAATCTTCGAGAAGTCTTTGATGAATCATCTGTAGAAGTTTCTGAATCCGAGGAAGGCTTGGACGTCCTTGACCCGATGCGGAGTTGGCCACTGCGCTACGCTAGATACTTTGACTGGGTCTATGCGAAGTGCGTTGTGAGAAATGATAAGTCCTAGAAACTCGACAGACTCAGCTTCGAAGACGCACTTCTCTGGTTTGGCGTAAAGGTCATGGTCTTGGAGACGCTGCAGGACCTCTCGTACAAGGTGTCTGTGCTCTTCCAGGGTCTTAGTGAAGATCACATCAGGAAAAGGGTCTCCAGCCTCTAGTTAACACCAGTTAACTCACAGTGACTGTAGTTACCCTAGAGACAATATTACGTCTAAAGATAATGGTTAACTTGGGTACAGGTGTGGACCTACAATAGTTCCTGAGTCTTACCCAAGTTCACTCAAGTTAGCCTAGAGTTCACTGTAGTTTCCCTAGGCTTTCTAGCCTACATACTGGCCCACCCACATTTAACCTCCATTCAACTCAATCCACAGGTTTACAGATGCAAGTTGCCTTAGGAAACAGTCTTTGTGCTTGAACATCAAGAAAAATAATCCAATTAATGTTACTACCTATCATCAGTGCTCAAACTCGAACAGTAAATGACATCAGCATATAGTAGACAGGAATAAGGGATGTATAATCAATATGTACAATAATGGCTGGTCATCGGGTCAAGGTTCTTTGTGCTCATACCAGCTGTGATGGGTGGTTCGTGTAATATTTTGAGGGAGCCATGCTACACAGCGTGCTTGGCCGGCTGACTGCGTGATCGCAGCCAATATTGCGCACTGTCGCATTACAAACGGTCAGGACAGGTCAAGGGGATTAGCTAGAGACATACAAGGCAGGTGGTCAGCGTCGTCAGCGTAGGGCCTCAGTCGGGAGTTCCTGTGCGTTATGTTAGCATCGTCAAATACATGGTGCACAGTTAGACGTACCGACAAGGTTGCATACTTGAACAGACATCAGAGTCGTGACTTGTCATTGCAGGCATGGGGTGCGGCATTGGCGGTAATCAGCAGGTCAGCGGCATACTTGTGATCCCAGGCGTTGTCGCTGATCTCATCCGCTACGCGGGACAAATGCATGTGCATGTTGAATTGTCTCGACTGTAGTGTTGGTATAGGCAGCGTTCTATGGAAAAGAATTAGAATGGATTTGTAGAGGAAGCAGGAAAAAACCGAAGCAAAACGGGGTCGTCCATAGAGGAGAAGTGTGTTGTCGTAGCAGGAGACTCATCCCGAGGTACAAACAAAAATCAAAGACGTACCGAATCAAGATGCTAACCACCTGCAGATGATGCAGCATCGACCTCTGGTGGCATCACTTAGGCAAAGCCCGTACGTCGAGGGCCGCGGGATCAACGTCAACGTCGACATCCCACGGCGCTGTTAATCATAAAATGCAGCCTGTATAGACAGGGCTTACGCGCAGTAGTCCTGTCGTAAAACGGGCGGATAACAGTAAGTTATGTCGTTGTCGTGTGCTGTCATTGTCCATGTCCTGCTGGTGGTGGAGGGCAGAGAAAAGAAATGATCGCGACCAAATATGAACATACACGTGATGCTGACGTGGCCCATGTGCCGCCGGCAGTAACGTCAAAGTTCAGAATGGAGATGAAAATAATGACTGGGCTGAACGGTGGAAGGGAGCGGGCTTGTTTTGATTGTGGTGCGATGCCGTTGATAGGGACGTTGAAGCCTGCAGTTCAAATAAGTAGTATGCTGGATGACGAGATAGGGAAAACACGCACCGTCCGCATACATTTTTTCCATGTCGATGACAGAAGAAAGTCCATCTAGGTACTGCGTAAGTGGGGGTTGGGTCAGAGGAGAAGACACTAAGTCAGTCCCCATGGGATCATCGGTTGCCGCATGACTCCGGCCACATTTGGGAAAGATTGGCGTCGACGTCATGAAAGGCCTGGTTGAGAATGTTGGGAAGTTAAAAGTAACTGGTATCGACGGTTGTACTGTCAGCGTCGATACCTCTAGAAGAGAAAGGCGTACCTGCATACCGCTGCAAACTGAGCAGCGCAATCTCCTCATCCTGCTCTCATCCTCGCAGACGCATGGTGCCCATTGTAAGGGCTTACGCGGCCAGTCGTCCAGAAGTGACCGTTGACTCCTCGTGATTCTGAGCGGTCCTTTTCCGAGGGAGACGACGCAAACTTGATCTGCACGACGATGAGCAACGACGCCATGTCGGTTGCGGTAAGCTGATGGATGTGGTCGTAGCGAGAAGAGGGTGGCCATTCCTGGAGTCGGCTCATCAGAGGTCGGGTTGGGTCAGAGGCAGAAAGTCAGTCTCCGTGACCATGGCGGCGATGATGTAAAGTCGGTCCTAGGTACTGAGAACATCTTCCTCCGTGTCATCCGCGTCGAGTGCCATAGGTGTTGCTCGTCGTCTTAAGGGGATGAGTCGTGGATAGTGGTGGTAGGAGAGCAAGAGACAGTCCGATGATGTGCAGTATAGGAATACGCCACAGAAATATACACACTCAAACACACAAAACAA
>QLPD01001113.1:0-10024 GCA_003314085.1 Hymenopellis raphanipes | reverse complement strand
CACAATCCACACTCAGCGACGTGGGCGTCTCCAGGTCAAGCCGGAGATGCAACATCTCCAAACGCTGCAAGACCGACAAATTCAATGGTGCTATAAATTTTTTATCAACAACATATACACAGACAATCAAGGACTTTGACAGACCGTCAACCACAGGAACGTTCAAATCCAAACATTTCAACGTTTCCCAATTCGATCTCACCAGCGCCTCCAGAAGCGCCGGGGAGAACTTCCACCCGCCATTCGTGTGAATCTCCAGCCTCTCCAGCTTCCGGCACCGATTCTGTAACCACACCGCCAGATCATCCGACCATGTACCGCATAGCTTTAAATGCTCGATAGTTAGAGGCCGTTCATCAGGCTTGGGATCTCCGCGCATTTTAGGATTCCATCCCGGCACGATGTCGAGGTCGATGCTCACGGTCAACGACTTGAGACGTGTAAACTGCAATGATTTCGAGAGGAAGTGCCGTAATTCGCGAGCCGGCTGAGCCTGGATGTGGCTGGAATCGTGGCTCGGGAGTACGACGTGGAATGTCAAACTCTCGATGGAGTCGGGGTAAAAGTGAAGGAGATGGCGGACGGGACGTGCACGTCTTCGAAAAGTCGCGCTCCGAAGGTGTACGTCTTTAAGCTTGAACAACCGGAGGATCCGCCAATGCTGTCCAAAGAATTTCCCCTCGAACTCCACGTGATGGATGCAGGGCGCTATCGTTTGCACGCAGGAACGCAAGAGACTGCCGACGCGTCTCGAGCGAGAGTACGACGTGAGTCGCGCCAGCACGGAGAGCGGTCTCCTGCTCATACGCGTCCACGCAATGCACACCCGACTACACGCCAACAACGTCCCCTGATCGTCGCACGCGCTGATCACCGCATCGCACAGCTCCCTCGGCAGTACCGGATCCTGCTTCACACAAACCACCTTCTTCTCCACCGCCTTTCCAAAACGAGTATGAACCTGAACCTGGTGAAGCGCCGTATCCACAATAGCATCCCCGCTTGCCCTGCCCCACAGAATCATATCCCAGAATTTCGCGTCGAGCCATATCAAGAAGATGAGCGGGAGACCTATGAAGAGCCCCGCGCAGAACAGCCCGAGCTCCTTCAGGCCCCTCTTGATCCCGCGCACCCAGCAGACTATTATGACGACGATGAGGATCGGCCCAAGGATAGCGACCACACGCGCCGCACTGTTCCCGCAGGCCTTGCTCGCGGGAAACCCGATTGCGTCGGCCCCGTCGCACGAGCACGCCTTGAAGTCGAATTCGGGGTGAATGCTCGCACTGCGCCAGGCGTCGCAGAAATTGGACATGCTAGATGTGTTCAGAAGACGAGATGGAGATGGTCTAAAAGCAAGAGCTATGCACTATACAGCTTGATCAGCGCGTCAATCAAAAAGGCACCGATGTCAAATCGTTGGTTAAATTAGGATGATACCCATCACCTTATGGCCGTGTACTTGCAGTTATGATAACACACTGTACTTGGGTGGAACTAATAGGAAATGCGGAACTAACCAATGGTAGTGTACGGCAAGGAAACGGAGGTCGTACACGTCAACTCCGTGGTGAGCTACAAACTCATGATACAGATCTTGGGATAACTGTCGGGTAACCATTGCGAATTTGTTGCTGAGAACCCAGCTCGGTGAATAGATATAGACGCGGGTCAAATGATATAGCTCACTGCTGAAGGAACTGAAACCGGGCAGACACACAGATAGGGTGTTCCTCGAAGCCTGCCGACCCAATGAGTCCTTCTAAGTTGATAGATGTCCGGGTAACACGTACCATGTCAGTCTCAGCTAATTCCGTACATGTTGGTCAATGTAGAGGGTTGGCAGTTGAAGAGAATCACAATCACATCACCGTCGTTTGGACACCGCGAAGCTGGGCTCGAGAAAGGTATCGTGATGGCCAGTTACCCAACGATGACATACGGAACACACCTCTTTATGAATCAGACTCCCCTAACATGCGTTGAACTAGCCAGAGAGTTAAAGACATTGGACGTCGGAACATATCCTGAGAAGGATCATATTCGTCAACTACACTCACTCCATTCAAGGGTGCGAAAAATCAGTGTCATCATGATCTGCATTGCTATGTTCTAAAAGGATATGAGTCAAGTTATCACCGCGAATGTACAACAAGAAAAAGTAACTCACACAGATGAGAGTACTACATCCAACAACCTTCTCCGCATCTAATTCCACCCAAACACCCACCAAATCCTAGCCCGTTAGACGCTCGGCTCCGCAGACATCAGAATCCTGTCGCTACGCCTCTCAACCGACGTCAGACCCAGCCTACTCGCCTCCTGCTCGATCACTCCCTGGAACTCACAACTAACCAGACTAAATCTCTCCGTATGATAATGGGAGCCATAATAATAATGTGACTCGGAGCCGTAACACGACTGGATGCACACCTCCCTAAGCGAGTCAAGCGACTGCAACGTCTTCATCGCACACTCAAAACATGCCTTCGAGTTGTCGGCGAGCACTAAGCGAAGACTGAAAAGGCCTTTGATGGCCGAAAGGTTCAACGGAAGTGCTTCTGCCAAGTATAAAGACAGTCAGATGAAGTAAGGGCTTGAAAGGATGAACAAACCTCCGGCCGGGACAGTCAGGTGCAGATGCCGCAACGTCTCAGCGTTCGCTAGCAGCACGCTCTCCGTTTCCTTGACATGGCTCTCCCACCCGCCCATTGGGAGGAGCTCCAACGTCTCCAACGCCCCACAGAACCTCCGCACCACCTTGAGAAAGCTACCACACCATTTCCCGCGAACAGATAATCGGGTAAAGGGCGAATGTGTGTATTGCCATTCAAAGCGTGACCGTCTGTCCAGCCATTTTTCATCAAAGATATCCATAGCGACGTTCACATTCAAGGATACCGAACGAAGATTTCTGAACTGGCCAAGGTGCTCGAGGAATCGATAAATAGCATCCAGCCTTGAAGGCCACGGCTCAAAGGTCAAGTCGACAATGCCGGAAAAATATTGCTCCAAAATGGGCATTGCATGCACATCCGGCGCCACCTGAAGGACAGCACTCTGGATGTTTGCGCCGCGCAGGTGGAGGAGACGCATCACCCTTTGAAACTGCGCGAAATCCTGTCCATTAATGCGCACGCCGTACGCCGATCTTGCCAACGTCTGGACGCGTGAACGTAAGAGACGACCGAGCTGCACCGTCCGCTCATGCGGACGCAGCGCCACCTCGAGCCGTAGATGGTCTCTGCTGAAGGATGCCCAAGCCCTACAAACAAGACTGCACACATGTAGGGTGGACGAGTCACAGCCAAAGTTGGCGAAGACGATGTCCCATAGCTCGGGAGGAAGAATGGGGGATTGTATGACGCACGGTGGGCTGCAGAGAAGGGGATGGGTTACGATACTGTCGACGAGCATGTCCTCGCAGGCTATCAACCGTCTGGCCTGATCTATGAGAAGTATGGCAGAATCGTTGCTGTCGACGAGCATGTCCTGCCAGGCTATCAGCCGTGTGGCCTGATCTATCAGGAGCAAGATAGAATCGTTGAGGAACCGTTCAAGCGTTGGCAGCATTGTGTGGATTGTGGAGGATGGTGGTGAAAGGATAACAATCGAGGTCGTGCTGATCATTGTCCCAGTCGATGGACAGCGGTGTTTCGCATTCCGAGACCGTTTCTCATGTTGAGACCGTTCCCAAGCGTGAACATTAGGGATGCTTTTAACAAAGAAGTCTCGAACACCAGACATCGTACTATTTGTAGGAGGTGAGTTTCGTGGCTGAAAGGAAAGAAAACAAAGCCTACGCATAAGAACGCATAAGAAAAGAAACTCCTCCATCCTACATGACTCGACCCACCAATTCTAACCGCCGAGCTCCCACATCAATGAATAAATAGGAAACCCCTTGACGATTAGACGCGCAACCGAACATCAACATCATTCCAAGTATACTGCTCATTCTCCACCTGCATCAGCCCAAGCCTCGCCATCACCTCCGCAAACTTGGCGATCTCGTCATCGCTAAACCTCCTTCCTGGCTTGGACGGCTGTATCCGCACTTGCTTGGGCGACCGCAGCGGGTCAAGCGATCGCAGTGTCCTCACGACGCTCTCGAAGCACACGCTCGAGTCTTCGTTGAGCTTCAAGAGCAGAATGCGAATATTGTTGACGACAGAAAGGTTTAACGCCCCTGTTAGAAAAAAAAGTCAGATCAGATAAGAGGTGGAGGGAAAGGGATAACTCACCAGCTACAGTCAATTGCAGGTAGCGCAGCGTCTCCGCGTTCGCTCTCAGCATCATCTCCACAGACGCAGTATTCTGGTTGTCCCATTCGCTTTTCACATGGATCTCCAGCGTCCTTAGTCGTCTACACGTCTTTTGCATCCATCTGATCAAGTCGCCAGACCATTTCCCGCGCACGGATAATCGGGTGATGGGAAGAATAATGTCTGAGGATTCGCTATCATCCAGCGTGAGGCGCCCAATGTACTCGACATTGAGAGTCAAGGAGCGAAGGCTTTTGAAGCGAGAAACTTGATAAAGGAATTTGCTTAGTTCGTTAGCAGGATTAACCTGACCGGAGAGTATCTCGAGAAGGGCATTACTTTCAAAGGTCAGGTCGACAATGTCGGGAAAGTATCGTATGAGAAGGGGAACTGCGCGGGCATCGCCTGTGAGGATGGCACTGCGTATAGGCGCCCCGCGAAGGTGGAGGAGACTGACTACACGCCAATGCTGCCCATAATCCAGTCCACTAAATCTCGCGCAATAAGCCGATTGGGTCAACGTCTGCACTGGCGAGCGCAGGAGATGGCCTAGGCGGGCCGTCCGCGCTCGAGAATCCAATAACATTGTGAGGTGTAGATACTCTCTGCTGATGGATGCCCAAGAGGCGCAGACAAGGCTGCACGCTAGCAGCGTGGATCGGTCCTCACACCTCGCTAGGATATCATTCCATAGTTCGGGAGGAAGGAATACGGGGGGCTGGGAGACGCGAACTGGATGCTTCCGGCGGAGGAGGAAGGGATGGGTTATCAGGATATCAACGAGCATGTCTCCCATGGACATCATTCGCATGCCCAGGTGTATGAGGGACATGATAAGCATGTAAAGCAAGTAAACGGGGATAAGGGGAATGAATAGCGGCCACCAAGCGGGAACTAGGCGTCGCATGGTGAGGATTTAGGAGGTGGGAGATGGGAAACAGGAAATGATTGCAGCCTGCCATAGCCCATCAGCATCAAATTCTGTGATTGACCTGGCCAGATCTGGCGTACCGTATCACAGACGGCGACGTGTAGCTACCGACGTTGCCACATAGGAAGGACGGTAGGGCCCGCCACGTAGGGGAGGTTATCTTCGTCGTCGTCAGACGTAGCTTATCTGCTTGGCGGTCGAGGGTCCGGCGTTTTCTCGCATAGCCGTATTTTTCCATGCAGCACCCGTGAAGGACTCGTAGAGGCCGCCAGCATAGTCGACGTCGTCGTCGATGATCATGATGGTGGTGGTTAAAAGTCAAGCGTGATCGCGACTTGATCGCCGCCAGTCACGCCAATCGACCAGCAGCGCAAATTGAGCGCAAGACCCGTCGTAAATTTCTGGAGCCTAACCTGAATAAAAGCTGCTCCTACAGAAATAAGCAGTGCATCATGAGCACTCTCCTCATTTATGGACTGCCTTGTATAAAACAATTAGCTTCAAGTCCACTGGCAGTAGGTATAAGTACCTGAACTACATATCCTTCAAGTTATAGGCCCATGAAAAGACCCAGGGCTATCTGTAACCTAGAGCCAGTAGCCTCTACTCAACATCATACACATCCAAGACTAAGTAGTTAAACTGTGGCATTGAGCTAGGCATAAAAGGAACCGGGGCTACAGTATTCACTTCCAAGTCTTCATCCCACAGTCACTCCATGAGGAAAAGCATATTAATGAGCTGTTTGGCCAAGATCGCTGAATGCCACGTCTCTGGTTACCTGAGTGAGTGGTGATTTTTAGAGGACTCAATGCCCATAACCAGAAGAGAAGAGCACCAAGGCAAAGATTGCCTGAACGACACCCGACAATTTCGGATTCAGTCGTCGTTACTACAGTGTACTCAAGCCAAAATAAACTAATACTGTATCATATGTTCTAGCAGAATGTAAGCATCACCCCCATGATGACCAAAAAAACAAACTTACACAGTGCGCCCGATTCCCTCGCCGTGTCCCCCACACATCTCAGCAAAAGTAATTCCTCTAATATTGCAACATGGTCATCTAGCTGCACGCCGACGAGACACATCCCGCCCGATACTTCAAACTGTCCGGCTTATTCTCCACCAACACCATACCAAGCCTACCTTCCAATACCTCAGCAACGGCTGAAACCTGTTCACTGCGAAAAGTTTCAAACGATGGCGTGTGAAGGCGCACTTCCTTAAGCCGTCGAAGCGGATCAAGCGACTGCAGTGTCCCAACAGCACATTGAAAGCAAGTATTGAACCAGCAGTTTCCAAGCCTCAAGACAAGACTATGAAGATCTGTTATGATCGAAAGCTTCAACGGCTCTATATAAAAACAGCTGATATCAGCGACTGCATTGAAAGGAAACGGGGGGAGACTAACGAGCGTCGAAAGGAACAATCATTTCAAGATGGCGCAGCGTCTCGGCGTTCGCTTCGAGGAGGCGCTGTACACCTATCGCATCCTGCTCCCACCCACCCTTTCCAAGGAGCACCAACTTTTCCAGTCGCGTACACGACCCATGTAGCCATCTGAGCAAGTTGCTAGACCCTGCATACTGTAGGCGCAACGTAGTAATGGTCAGAGCCGCTTCGCCATCATCAACTTTGGTAGGCTCGACCCACTCGTCACAGTCGACGACGTCCATGGCCAACGATCGAAGACATTTAAAGCAACGGAGTTGACTGAGAAAGCGGCTGAGCTGCAGAGAAAAACACGTTGGTACCCTCGTCTTGGGACCCGACTGGTATCCAAAAGTGAGGTCGACAATGTCGGGGAAATATCGAAGGAGAAGGGAAACCGGATGCGCGTCTCGGCCAACTTCGGCGCGCCAAAGTTTCGCATCGTGAAAGCGGAGCAGGCGGACTAGACGCCAATTCTGCCCAAAATCATCGTCTCCATCGAAACTCGCGCAACGAGTCTCTCGTGTAAGCGTCTGGACCGGAGAGCGCAGAAGATGACCGAGGCGTCTTGTCTGCTTAGGAGAGTGCATCGACATCTCGAGTCGTAGATGCTCCCTGCTGATGGATGTCCACGCGGTACAGACAAGGCTGCATGTCAGAACGGTGGATCGCTCGCATTTCGCGAAGACGGCGAGCCATATTTCGGAAGGAAGAATGGGGGATGGAGTGAGGCGAGCCAAGTGTCTGCGGCGGATACGCGGATGAGTCGCGACAGTGTCGACGAGCATGTCCCATAACGACCTCAATCCCAGGATGCAAAATTCGAGGAAGTCGATAACGTAGTCCAGGAGTATCACCGGCCCACAAAGGATATAATAAGAAGCATCGAAGAGCGTCTCTCGTATTCTAGGCATTGTGAGAGGGGGCAGAGTTGGTGCACGCGCCTCTAGTCACCTACGTGGGATCTGACGAACCGAAGGGGCAGGTAGCCAGCGGCTGCAACGCGTAGCCCCAGACGCGCAGAACGCGGTCGTGTGCGGTGTAGCAAAGCCCGTCATCGTTGCTGACAGAGTGCTCAACGGCCTACATATTATTTAAACGATGAGAGGCCATCATATCCTCGCGCCGCGCTAGTGAATAGACGGGTGGACATTATCGTCGTCGGTGTCGATGGTGATGGTCAAAAGCCAAGCGTGATCGATCATCGCCATCAAGCGGACTGCCACCTCCAACCATGACAAGACCTAAACGACTACGTCGGTACATTCTAGATATACTTCCACATGTAGCCTAACTTGAATAGATGCCGCTTCCACGAAAATAAGACTTCACGCCTTCTCATCTATGGTCATGTACTGTCTTGTACATACTGTAGCTTCAAGTCATGTTTACAATCTATCCCAGATATCTCTTTACAAGCGAGTGGGAACCTGTACCCTAGTAGAGCTCGTCCACCAAAAATACCGAGATCCATCGTACGAAAAACGCCGCGCACGCTACTCTATTCAACGCCGTGGTCCCGGAAGAAGCATCAAGGCAACGAACGAAGACACAGTTTATTCAAGCCAAAATAATTGATTGACGGTCAAGACCATAAGTACATTCTGTTAGAATGTAAGTATTATCATCGTGATGACCAAAAAACAACTTACACACAGTGTACTCGATTCCCTTGTTCTTGAGACCGTTTCCGCCACACGCCTCAACCAAGTAATCCCTCCATCCCGTCTAATATTTGAACATGGTCATCTGCCTATCCAACTAGCCACGGCGCCAACGAGACACATCACGCGTGATACTTCAAAGTACTGTAGTATTTCGTTCAATTCGTCGTGCCTTGTGACCTGTGACCGGTCCAACGAAAATTTGAATTCGTCGCAGCGCCGAAGGTGCTGTGACCGGGGAAAAATTTTCGTCGTTTTCATCTGTTTCGGGCCAGTTTTCGGCCAATTTTTAAGCCTTTTTGGGTCAGTTTCATTCGGCGAATTCGTCGGATTGCGCCGGGACCTGTGACCACTGTGACAATTCGTCGATTTTAGGTCCATTGTGACCTGTGACCAACGAATTGAATGAAATACTACAGTATGTCCCAAACTCTTCACCAACACCATACCCAGCTTATCCTCCAATACCTCAGCAATGGCTGAAACCTGTTCACTGCTGAAAGACTTAATGCATGGCGCCGCGTGAAGGCGCACTTCCTTAAGCGGTCGAAGCGTATTAAGCGACCGCAGTGTCCCAACAGCACATTGAAAGCAAGTATTGACCCAGAGGTAGCCAAGCCTTATCGCCGTTTGCAAAATAGTTGGCCCAACTGCCTTTTTGGGTCACGCGAGAAATCGAGCATGTTTTGACCCCCGAATTATATCTCATCGTAGACACCGCTTCTCTGTCCCGTTGTTGTTGTGAATAGAGTTTATTTGTGCCGTAGAGCCCAGGAAAATTGTCCCTTTGCATAGGCAGTGGGTTCCTGTACTAATACACACTACTGTACTATTACGACTAACCGTTCACGGCCTGTGACGTGTGATGCCGTGAACACGTTTGGTCAGAAGTTCACAGCCGGTGAACTGCTGTGACACTTATTGAACATGTTCACAAGATCTTTTTTAAAACTTGAGTTGAGCTTATTTAGGAGTGAATTAGATACAATTTTAGTCTAAATAAGCAGTTTGAGAAGAAATAGAGCTAAAAAAAGGCTAAAAACGAGCCAAAAGTGCTCTGGGAGCGAAATTTTGGTCAAATGCGGATTTTGTGACCATTTTGGGACATGTTCACAACCCTCTGTGACATGTGAGCAATGCCAATTTGGTTCACGTCATGCGGCCTTGTGACATGTGATGTGAACGATCGGTCGTAATAGTACAGTACCCATGCTACAAGCAAAACTTCGGTCACCCAATCCCTTCAGGACATACTCTAGGGCTTCAATATGCTTAGAACCCTCTAAAATAAGTTGAGGAGAAGTACACAAGACTCCGGGGGTAGCATGCCATGCTAGAGCCCACTAAGGCACAGCACTTCGAGGCTTGGAGGAGGCCAGTAGGGAAATGTGTTCTTCTGGGGCTTGCAGAGTCTTGAGGCACTCAATGATGATCTGTTTTCACTCTAGAATAACCAATAAAGGCATTGAGGCCTGTGTGGAAAGTGTGCTAACTAGGTATGGCCACGAGATGTGTGTGAAGGTTATGGCAAGAGAACCTTCCAACTTAGGAAAGAGGAATGGAAAAGGAACAAGGCTAAGTAGATAGCGTTGAATTGACAAGTTTGTAGGTAAAAGACAGAGCTTAAATACTGAGAAGGTATTTTTAGTAGAGAGGTAAGAATAGGTACTATAACTATGGTCTAAGACGAAGTGAGTCGAGGCGTTGAATCGCAAACGATAATAGGATTA
>QLPD01001112.1:0-15780 GCA_003314085.1 Hymenopellis raphanipes | reverse complement strand
GCTCAGTTCTTTCGCAGGATTAACCTGGCCGGAGAGCATCTCGAGAAGGGCATTACTCTCAAAGGCCAGGTCGACGATGTTGGGGAAATATCGTATGAGAAGGGGCATTGCGCGCGCATCGCCTGAGAGGATAACACTGTGTATAGGCGCCCCATGCAGGTGGAGGAGACGGACTACACGCCAATGCTGCCCATAATCCAGTCCGCTAAATCTCACGCGATAAGCGGATTGGGTCAACCTCTGCACTGGCGAGCGCAGGAGATGACCGAGGCGGGCCGTCCGCGCTCGAGAATCCAATAAAATTGTGAGGTGTAGATGCTCTCTGCTGATGGATGCCCAAGAGGTGCAGACAAGGCTGCACGCTAGCAGGGTGGATCGGCCCACGCACTTCGCTAGGATATCACTCCATAGTTCGGGAGGAAGGAACACGGGGGGCTGGGAGACGCGAGGTGGACGTTTACGGCGGACGAAGAGGGGATGGGTTATCAGGATATCAACAAGCATGTCTCCCATGGACATCATTCGCATGGCCAGGTGTATGGAGGACATGATAAGCATATAAAGCAAGTAAACTGGAACGAGGGGAATGAATAGCAGCCCCCAGCTGGGGACTAGGCACTGCATGCTTGGGATTAGGAGATGGGAGATGGGAAACAGGAAATGATTGCAGCCTGTAGCCCATCAGCATCAGATTCTGTGATTGGGCTGGCTAGATTTGACGCACCGTATCACAGACAGCGATGTGTCGCTTCCGACGTCGACAAATAAGACGGATAGTAGAGTGCTCGACGCAGCGAAGCTATCGTCGTCGCCGTTTGACGTAGTATATACTGCTTCGCAGTCGAGGGGGTCGGTATTTTCTCGCGTAGCCGTATTTGTCGCGAAGGAGAGGCCGCCATTATTGTCACCGTCGGCGTCGTCGTCGTTGAACTTGATGATGATGGTTAAAAGTCAAGCGTCACCGTGATCGCCGCCAGTCACGCCATCAGCGCAAGACCCGTCGGTATATTTCCTTAGCCTAGTAACTTGCATAAAAGCCGCTTCTGCAGAAATACACAGCGCATCATGCTCTCGGACTCGCCTCGTATAAAACAAGCAGCTTCCAGTCCAGTAGGTATATACATAAACTACATATGATAGACTACAGTAATATCTCCTTCAAGTTACAAGCCAAATTAGCCAATGGCAAGACCCCAGACATGATATCTGTACCCTAAAGCCAGTAACCTCTCCTTGGTCCAAAGCCGGTGCGTTATTCTACTCATCTTATTCAAGAATAAGTTAAGATGCCAAGTAAGCTGCATTGAAGCTGGGCACAAAGGGAGCCGTGCTAGCCAGTTCACCTCCAGATGAACCACTGACATCTTCCCGGAAAGCATGTTAATGGATTATTCGCGCAGGATTGAACGCCACGTCTCTGACTCCCAGCGTGAGTGGTAGAGGATAGAGTTTATGCCCATCAACTGTGGCACCGCCCATAACCAGAAGGCAGAGGCAAAGAATGCCTGGCTGTGAACGACACTCGACTTTTCCGTCTTCAGTAAGAGTCGTCGTTGAGGAGCATCTCAATTCAGCCCAAATCAATCGATTGACAGTCAAGATCATATGTACATGAGGATTATCATCATGATGACCTTCTCACACAACTAAACCCGAATTCCTTCATTCCCTCGTTCCCGGCCAAGTAATCTAGCCGCCTCATCCAATATTTCAACATGTCTGTCCAACTAACCACTGGTCCACAGCTTCAACGACATGCCCAACCTAACATCAAGCGCGATACTTCAAAGTATACCCCACATTGTCTAACAACACCATACCCAGCCTACCCTCCAATACCCCAGCAAAGTCTGAAACCTCTTCATTGCTGAAAGACCCCGCCCACGGCGGAGGCGTGTGAAGGCGCACTTCCTTGGGCGGTCGAAGCGGATCAAGCGACTGCATTGTCCTCACAGCACATTGAACGCAAATACTCGACCGGTCGCCAACAGTCAAGACAAGACTGTGAAGACCCTTTATGACTGAAAGATTCAACGGTGCTATAAGTAGAATACCAAATATCAGCGACGCCGTTGAAGGGAAACATGGACTAACGCGCAGTGGGAGGGACAATCACACGAAGATGACGAAGCGTCTCTGCGTTCACTCCGAGGAGGAGCTGTACACGTACCGCATCCTGATCCCAACCACCCATCTCGAGGAGCACCAACTTTTCCAGTCGCCTACAAGACCGCAGAAGCCAACTGAGCAAGTTGCTAGACCCCGCGTGCTTGAGGCGCAACGCGGTAATGGGCAGAATTTCTGAATCATCATCAACATGGAGGGGCTCAATCCACTTGGCGCAGTCGAGACTAGCCATAGTCAACGAACGAAGAGACGTAAAGCAACGGAGTTGACTGAGGCATCGGCTCAATACCAGCGCAAACCTCCTTGGGGCAAGATTATACCGCGACAGCGATCTAAAAGTGAGTTCGACAATCATATCAGGAAAATATCGTAGGAGAAGGAAAAACGCATGCCCGTCGTTTTCCGCAACGGCGGCACGTCGAAGTTTCCCACCACGAAGGTGAAGTAGCCGGACCACACGCCAATGCTGCCCAAAATCCTCAGGTCCTTCGAAGCTCACGCCATGAATCGATTGAGCAAGCGTCTGCATCGGAGAACGGAGGACACGACCCAGACGCTTTGCCTGCCCATGACACTCCATTGAGACCTCGAGTCGTAGATGCTCTCTGCTGATGGATACCCAAGCGCTGCAGACAAGGCTACAAGCCGACAGGGTGGATTGGTCCTCACATCTCGCGAAAATGGCGAGCCAGAGTTCGGGAGGAAGAATGGGGGATTGAGTGAGACGAGCCGAGTCTCTGCGGCGACGGAAACGCGGATGAGTCACGATACTGTCGATGAGCATGTCCCATAATGACATCAACCACAGGATGCAATATTCGAGGACCAAGAGAAAGAACAGCGGCGCACAAATGATATAAAGGAGACCATTGATGACTCTGACGATGAGCGTGTCTCGCATTGCGGGCCTGCGGAGGTAGGAACAGACAACGAATGCTGTGCATGGTATCGATTACAGCGATTGTATACGGGATCTGACGAACCGAAGAGACAGACAGCGTAGCCCAAGACGCTGTCATGTGCAGAGCCCGCGTTGCTGACGGTGTTCAGAACAGTGTCAGCGGCTCATATATTAACGATGAGAGGCCGCGGAGCGTCATTCTTTCTGCTATCCCGCGGTAGTGAAAAGACGCGTTGTCGTTGTCGATGCCGATGGTGATGGTGAAAAGCCAAGCATGATCGCCGCCAGGCTCCCGCGCCCAACTGAACGACATCAGTGTATTCTAAATATACTTTAACAGCGTTTCAACGGAAATACACAGTAACACATCATGACAATCACATTTCATAGCTTCAAGTTAGGTTGATTGTCAAGATGTCTCCTTACAAGCCAGTAGGCTTACCAGTACTTGTACCTTACTTAGTTGAAACGTGAGCTCATCCACCGAAAACGAACGACGCCGCGCATGCGCTATCCACCATTCTGATCCAAGAATCAGTAAGCTGAAAGCTGGAACCCACTCAGACACAGTTTACAGAAGCCCAATAACAGTCAAGATTATAGAATATACTCCCAAAGAAAGACTTACACAACTGTACCCCTTCTTCATTCCCTCATTCTCAGTCAAGTAATCCCTCCATCTCATCTAATATTTCAACATGGTCATCTGCCTGTCCAACTAGCCACGACGCCAACGAGACACATCACGCGCAATACTTCAAAGTATGCCCCATACTCTCCACCAACACCATACCAAGCCTACCCTCCAATACCTCAGCAACGGCTGAAATCTGTTCACTGCGAAAAGTTTCAAACGATGGCGTGTGAAGGCGCACTTCCTTAAGCCGTCGAAGCGGATCAAGCGACTGCAGTGTCCCAACAGCACATTGAAAGCAAGTATTGAACCAGCAGTTTCCAAGCCTCAAGACAAGACTATGAAGATCGGTTATGACCGAAAGCTTCAACGGCTCTATATAAAAACAGCTGATATCAGCGACTGCATTGAAGGGAAACGGGGGAGACTAACGAGCGTCGAAAGGAACAATCATTTCAAGATGGCGCAGCGTCTCCGTGTTCGCTTCGAGGAGGCGCTGTACACCTATCGCATCCTGCTCCCACCCTCCCCTTTCGAGGAGCACCAACGTGTCCAGCCGCCTACACGACCCATGCAGCCATCTGAGCATGTCGCTAGACCCTGCATTATGTAGGCGCAATGTGGTAACGGGCAGACTTTCTGAGGTTTCGCCATCATCAACTTTGGTAGGCTCGACCCACTTGTCGCAGTCGACGCAGTCCATGGTCAACGATCGAAGAGATTTGAAGCAACGGAGTTGGTCAAGGAACCAGCTAAGCTGCAGAGAAAAACACGCTGGCGCCTGCATATAACCCAGGCGGTACCTAAAAGTGAGGTCGGCAATGTCCGGGAAATATCGAAGGAGAAGGGAAATTGCATGCGCGTTTAGGGCAAGTTCGGCGCGCCAAATTTTGGCATCGTGAAAGCGGAGCAGGCGGACTAGACGCCAATGTTGCCCAGGATCATACTCTCTATCGAAACTCGCGCAATAAGTCGCTCGTGTAAGCGTCTGGACCGGAGAGCGAAGGAGATGACCGAGACGTCTTGTCTGGGTATGAGAGTGCATCGACATCTCGAGTCGTAGATAGTCTCTGCTGATGGATGTCCAAGCGGTGCAGACAAGGCTACATGCCAGAATGGTGGATCGCTCGCATTTCGCGAAGATGGCGAGCCATATTTCGGGAGGAAGAATGGAGGATTGAGTGGGGCGAGCCAAGTGTCTGTGGCGGAGACGCGGATGAGTCGCAATAATGTCGACGAGCATGTCCCACAACGACGTCAATCGCAGGATGCAAGATTCGAGGAATTCGAGGAAGAACATCGGCGCACAAAGGATATAAAAGGAAGCGTCTTCGAGCGTGTGTCGTATTGTGGGCTGACCGAATTAGTGCATGCGCCTCTAGTCACCTACTGAAGTCCATCAGTATCAGTGATTTAAGTGGGATCTGACGAACCGAAGAGGCAGGTGACCAGCGGCTGCAACGCGTGGCCCAAGACGCGGAGAACGCGGTCGTGTGCGGTGTAGCAGAGCCCGGCGCCATCTCACGGTGCTCAGCGGCCTATATATTATTTAAACGATGAATCCTCGCGTCACTCTTTTTGCCAGTGCCATCCCGCGATAGTGAAAAGATGGGCCGTCATTATCGTTGTCAGTGTCGATGGTGATGGTCAAAAGCCAACCGTAAGCGTGATCGCCGCCAGGACTGTCACGCCCAACGACGACCATCATCGCAACACCTGAACGACTATTATGTCGGTACATTCTAGATATTACTTCATATACCTCTATAGAATAGATACCGCTTCCACAGAAATAAGACATCTCATACTTCATGCCTTCTGTCGTGTACAGTACTTAGCTGTACCCTCTAGTAGAGCTGGTCCATCAACCGCCCTCATTAAAACATGCCTCGAGTCGTCGGCGAGCACCAAGAGAACAGTGTGAACGCCTTTGAAGGTCCAACGGCAGCGCTTCTAGCAAGTATCAGATGAAGTATGATGGAAACCTAGT
The DNA here is from genome assembly GCA_003314085.1 of Hymenopellis raphanipes. Taxonomy (NCBI): domain Eukaryota; kingdom Fungi; phylum Basidiomycota; class Agaricomycetes; order Agaricales; family Physalacriaceae; genus Hymenopellis; species Hymenopellis raphanipes. The sequence continues at coordinate 10,128 of QLPD01001112.1, read as the reverse complement.
ACCAATCTCTTGCAAAATAATGGGAAGGATCATAATCGTCAACTACGCTCACTCCATTCAAGGCCACAACCGCGCTGCGAGAAATCGGTATCATGATCTGCTTCGCTATATTCAAAAAGGATATGACTCAAGTTATCACTGTACAACAAACAAGAAAATGAAACTCACACAAATGAAACTCCTACAGCCAAATACATCCAAGACCCTTCTCTGCGTCTAATATCTCCTTAGACGCTCGGAGACCAAAACCCTGGCGCTCCGTGTCTCAACCAACCTCAGACCCAGCCTCCTCGCCTCCTGCTCAAGCACTCCCCGGAACTCACAACTAACCCTACCAAATTCCTCCGTAAAATAACTCGTGTCGTTACACGCCTGGATGCACACCACCGCAGGCGGCCGGCGGGCATCAAGCGACTGCACCGTTCTCACCGCACACGCGAAATGTGCCCTCGACGCGAGGCCGAGCACTAATTGAACACTGCAAAGGCGCTTCATGACTGAAAGGTTCAACGGCAGCGCTTCTGGAAAGTATCAGATTAAGTATACTGAATGGAAAGAGGAAAAGGATGAACAAACCTACAGCCGGGACAGTCAGCCGCAGATGCCGCAGTGTCTCAGCATTCGCCAATAACATGCTCTGCGTATACTTGAAATCGATCTCCCACCCGCCCAGTCCTTGAAGGTCCAACGTCTCCAACGCCCCACAGAACCGCTGTATCAAACTCAGACATCCAGACCATTCCCCTTGAATACACAACCGAGTAAAAGGTGAATGTGTGTATTGCCATTCGAAGCGCGACCGTCTGCCCACCCATTGTTCATCGACGAAACCCATAGCAACGTAAAGATTCAAGGACACCGAACGAAGATTCCTAAACCTCCCAAGGTGCTCGAGGAACCGGTAAACAGCCCACAGGCCCTCGAAACGCCTTGGCTCCGAGTCAAACGTCAACTCCTCAATGCCCGGAAAATAGGACGCCAAAAGGGGCATTGCACGCACATCCCCCGCCGCCTGGATGACAGCACGCCGGACGTTTGCGCCTGCGCCGCGCATGTGGAGGAGCCGTATCACCCTTTGATACTGCCCGAAATCCTGTCCGTTAATGCTCACGCAGTACGCCGATCCGGCCAGCGTCTGTACCCGTGAGCGTAAGAGACGGCCGAGCTGCAGCGTCCGCTCACGCGAATGTAGCGCCACCTCGAGCCGTAGATGGTCTCTGCTCAAGGACGCCCAAGCTCTGCAGACAAGACTGCACGCGCGCAGGGTGGACGAGCCAAGGTCGGCGAAGACGATATGCCATAGTTCGGGAGGAAGTATGGGGGATTGTATGGCGCCCGGCGGCGGGCTGCGGAGAATAGGATGGGTCACGATACTGTCGACGAGCATGTCATGCCAGGCTATTAGCCGTCTGGCCTGATCTAGGAGGAACAAGAGAGAACTTTTGAGGAGTCCAACGGAGATAATCAACAGGAGCCGTCGGAGCGTTGGCGGCATTGTGTGGATCGTTGAAGATGGTGGTGAAAGGATGACAAGGTCGTGCTCTGACCAGCGTTCCAGTCGATTGGACAGCGGTGTTTCGCATTCTGAGACCGTTCCAAGCTACTATTTGTAGGAGGTGAGTTTCATGGCTGAAGGGAACAAAAAACAAACCTTACGCAGAAGAACGCATAACAAAAGACACTCCTCCATCCGAATCCGCATCTACTTGACTCCACCCAATCAACTCTAACCGACGGGCACCCGCAAACAGTGCTGAGAGTGCAGCCCAGTCTGTGCAAGGTAGCACCCCACCAGTGACCGACAGCCTATATAGCCCATCAGCATCAGCATAAGTTTTTTTGACTAACCGTAACAACGTACGCCGTCAGAGGCTCAGAGCCGCCAGCGCTGACGTAGACCGTAGCGGAGGCTATCGTCCTCGTGGTTGGACGTAGCATATATTGCTTCGCAGTCGGGCGTTTGGTATTTCCCCGCGTACCGTATCTGCCGTGAAGGAGAGGCCGCCATTGTTGTCACCGTCGTCGTCGATGATGATGGTGAAAGTCAAGTGTGATCTCATGCCAAACAATGACCGTCGGTATATTTCCTTAGCTGAATAACTTGCATAAAAACCGCTTCCACAGATATACGCAGTCTTTTCATGATATACTGTCTTATACTTATTACAAAATCACATAATGCAGCTCCAAGTCAAATATGATTGGAACTTCAAGTTACAAGCCAATGGAAAGACCCAGTATCAGGAAAAACCTCAGCAAATGGGCATTTTCAGATGTGCCAGTGAGGGGATAGGACTGAGTTTGACCAATTTTCAGTGGTTTTGACCCTCCGACCATGCTGAGTGCCAGGGAATGAGTGGATTTGATTTATCCCCATGTCTGGGTCATGCTTGTAACTGACAGAATAAGACTAGGCATAGCAATATGCCTAGCTCATAGCATACATAGACCAGGAACAGACAGAGTTATGAAATGTACATCTACATTGATGACAATAACGAGTATACTTGGGACATGTAGTAGATATACTTGAGCTCGAGACACATCATGCGCAATACTTCAAAGCGTCCCCCTTATTCTCCACCAACACCATACCCATCCTACCCTCCAATACCTCAGCAAAATCTGAAATCTCTCTATTGCTAAAAGTGACAATCCACGGCGCCCGGGGCGTGTGAAGGCGCACTTCCTTAAGCGGTCGAAGCGACCGCAGCGTCGCGACAGCACATGGCAAGGAAGTAGCACTCAACCGGTTGCCAAGCCTCAGAACAAGACTATGGAGATCTGTTATGACCGAAAGATTCAACGGCGCTACATAAAACAGCTAATATCAGCGACTGTCATGTTGAAGGGAAAAGCGGGGGTGTGGGGACTAACAAGCGTCGAAAGGAACAGTTATTTCGAGATGGCGCAACGTCTCGGCGTTCGCGGCGAGGAGGCGCTGTACACCTATCGCATCCTGCTCCCACCCTCCCCTTTCGAGGAGCACCAACGTCTCCAGTTGCGTACACGACCCATGCAGCCATCTGAGCAGGTCGCTAGACCCTGCATACTGTAGACGCAACGTAGTAATGGGGAGAGAGGCTTCGCCATCATGAGGTTTGATAGGCTCGACCCACTTGTCGCAGTCTACAAATTCAATGGTCAACGATCGAAGACATTTAAAGTAACAGAGTTGGCTGAGGAAGCGGCTGAGCCGCCGAGAAAAATGCGCCAGTGGTACCCAAGTTTCACCTTGTCGGTATCTGAAAGTGAGGTCGACAATGTCGGGGAAATATCGAAGGAGAAGGAAAACCGGATGCACTTTTCGGCCAACTTCGGCGCGCCAAATTTTCGCATCGTGAAAGCGGAGCAGACGGACTAGACGCCAATGTTGCCCACGATCATCCTTGCCATCGAAAGTTACGCAATGGGTCGCTCGTGTAAGCGTCTGGACCGGAGAGCGCAGAAGATGACCGAGACGTCTTGTTTGCTTATGAGAGTGCATCGACATCTCCAGTCGTAGCTGTGCTCTGCAGATGGATGTCCAAGCGGCGCACACAAAGCTACATCTCAGAACGGTTGATCGCTCGCATTTCGCGAAGACGGCGAGCCATATTTCGGAAGGAAGAATGGGGGATGGAGTGAGGCGAGCCAAGTGTCTGCGGCGGAGACGCGGATGAGTCGCGATAATGTCGACGAGCATGTCCCACAACGACCTCAATCGCAGGATGCAAGATTGGAGGAATACGAGGAAGAACATCGGCGCACAAAGGATATAAAAGGAAGCCTCTTCAAGCGTGTATGATATGCTGGGCATTGTGGGAGGTGGCAGAATTAGTGCGCGCGCCTCTAGTTACCTACTGCAGTCTATCAGTATCAGTGATTTAAGTCTGACCAACCGAAGGGGCAGGTAGCCAGCGGCTGCAACGCGTAGCCCAAGACGCAGAGAACGCGGTCCTGTGCGGCGTGAGCCTGACAGAGTGCTCAGCGGCCTATATATTATTTAAACGATGAGAGGCCATCACATCCTCGCGTCACTCTTTCTGCTGTACCGCGCCAGCGAATAGACGGGTGGACATTATCGTCGTCGGTGTCGATGGTGATGGTCAAAAGCCAAGCGTGATCGCCGCCAGGCGGACTGCCACGCCCAACAATGACCGTCATCGCAAGACCTCAACGACTATGTCGGTACATTCTAGATGTACTTCCACGGAAATAAGACTTCAGACTTTCTCATCAATGGTCATGTACTGTACTATACTGTAGCTTCAAGTCATGTATACATATGATGGTAATATCTCCCAGATATCTGTACAACAAAACAACAAAATGAAACTACTACAGCCGAACATATCTCCACGTCTAATTCCACCCAAACCACCGATAGACGCAAAATCATGGCACTACGTCTCTCAACCACGGTCATCCCCAGCCTCCTCGCCTCACACCCAACCCTCCCAAATCTCTCCGTAAAATGGGTCCGGATGCACACCACCTAGGCGATCAACCGTCCTCACCGCACACGCGAAACACTATGACTGAAAGGTTCAACGGCAGCGCTTCAGATAAAGGTATAATGGAAAGTGGAAAGAGGAAAGGATGCCAAACAAACCTACAGCCCGGACAGATGCCGAAGCATGCTCTCCATATACCTGATATCGGTCTCCCATCTCGAAGCTCCAACGCCCCACAGAACCGCTGAACCAAATCAAGACACCCAGGCCATCCCCCGCGAATACACAATCGCGTAAACGGCGATCGTCATTCAAAGCTCGACCGCCTACCCATCCATTGTTCATCCATAGCATCGTACAAATTCAAGGACACCAAACGGAGATTCCTAAATGCGCGATGAACCCGTAAACAGCCCACAAGCCCGAGAACCAAACGTCAACTCTCCAATGCCCGGAAGATAGTACGCCACCTGGATGACCGCACTCCGGAGTCGGAGTCTGGACTCTGTTTGCACCAGGTGGAGGAGCCGCATCACCCTCCGAAATCCTGCCCATTAATGCGCACGCAGTACTAAGAGACGCCCGAGCCGTACATAGTCTCCGCCCAAGCCCTGCACGCACGCAGTGTGGACAGGCCAAGGTTGGCGAAGACGTTTGGGAGGAAGTAGGGGGGATTGTATATGGGCGGGCTGCAGAGAAGAGGATGGCTCACGATACTGTCGACGAGCAGTCTGGAGGAACAAGACAGACCTTTCTTTTCTTGAGGAGTTCAGAGTAACGATGGCAGTGAAAGGATAACAATCGAGGTCGTGTGTTCGAGTCGATTGAACAGCGATGTTTCGCATTTTAAGACCGTTCCCCATGCTGAGACGGTTCCCAACAAATTCCGCGTTGATGAAAGAAGGAAACTTGGCCACGTGTAATATGCACCCGTACAGATGCGCGTCGGAAGGCTGAGAGCGAAGAGATAGCAGAGTCCATCATACACAACAACAGCCTAGGCGGCTGGCAGTGTTGAAGCGTCGCTGACATGAGGACCCGGAAGAAGCACCGAGGTAACGAAAGAAGACACAGTTTATTCAAGGCAAAATAATCCAAAGTAATACGTTCTAGTAGAATGTAAGCATTATCATCGTGATGACCAAAAACACTTACACACAGAGGTTTCCGAATCTCTCGTTCTTGAGACCACAAGCAATCCCTCCATCCCATCTAATATTTCAACACCATCTACCTGTCCAGCTAGCCAAGGCCGTCCAACCTAACACGATGCGCGATACTTCAAGGTGTCGCTCTTATTCTCCACCAACACCATACCCAGCCTACCCTGCAATACCTCAGCAAAGGCTGAAACCGCTTTACTGTTACAAGTGTGCGTCGACGGCCTGTGAAGGCACACTTCCTTGAGCGGTCGAAGCGACCGCAGCGTCGCGACAGCACAAGCACTGTCAAACCGGTGGCCAAGCCTCAAGAGAAGGCTATGAAGATCTGTTATGACCGAAAGATTCAACGGCGCTACATACATAAAACAGCTAATATCAGCGACTGCATGGAAGGGAAAGAAAGGACTAACGAGCGGCGACAGGAACAATCATTTCGAGATGGCGCAGCGTCTCCGCGTTCGCTTCGAGGAGGCGCTGTACACCTATCGCGTCCTGCTCCCACCCGCCCTTTTCGAGGATCACCAACGTTTCCAGCCGCCTACACGACCCATGTAGCCATCTGAGCAAGTTGCTAGACCCTGCATACTGTAGGCGCAACGTAGTAATGGGCAAAGAGGCTTGGCCAGCATGAGGTTTGGTAGGCTCGACCCACTTGTCGCAGTCGACGTTATCCATGGCCAACGATCGAAGACATTTAAAGCGACGAAGTTGCCTGAGAAAGCGGCTGAGTTCCCGAGGGAAAAGCGCTGGAGCCTGCGTACAATACAGCCGGCGCCTAAAAGTGAGGTCGGCAATGTCGGGGAAGTATTGTAGGAGAAGGGAAACCGCATCCGCGTCTCGGCCAACTTCGGCGCGCCAAATTTTCGCATCGTGAAAGCGGAGCAGGCGGACTAGACGCCAATGTTGCCCAAAATTCATCTCTCCATCGAAACTCGCGCAATGAGTCGCTCGTGTAAGAGTCTGGAGCGGAGAGCGCAGAAGATGACCCAGACGTCTTGTCTGCATATGAGAGTGCATCGACATCTCGAGTCGTAGATGTTCTCTGCTGATGGATGTCCAAGCAGTGCAGACAAGGCTGCATGCCAGAACGGTGGATCGCTCGCATTTCGCGAAGACGGCGAGCCATATTTCGGGAGGAAGAATGGGGGATGGAGTGTGGCGAGTCAAGTGTCTGCGGCGGAGACGCGGATAAGTCGTGATAGCGTCGACGAGCATGTCCCACAATGGCAAAAAACCACATTCGAGCAAGGCGAGAAAGAACACGGAACAGAACAACGGCCCAAAAACGACATAAAAGTCAAGCGTGTCTAGCATTCTGGGCACTGCGGGAGGTGGTAGGTGAACAAGACAGTAAATGCTGTGCACCGTATCGATTATAGGAATTTCACGCCCAAGTAACACTTAGTGGGAGCGCCTACAGTCGCCTACAGCATATAGTCCATCAGTATCAGTGATTAAAGTTGGATTTGACGAACCGAATAAGCAGGCAGGCAATCAGAGACTACAAACACGTAGCGCAAGACGCTGACGACGTGGAGAACGGTCTCGCGGCGTAGCTGTCGCTGCTGACGGTTGAGACATGGCTTAGTTGCCTATATTAAACGACGAGAAGCCATCATATGCTCGCGTCGCTCTTTCTGCCCAACCACGCTAGTCAAAAGATTGGCCGTCATTGTCGTCGTCGGTGTCGATGGTGATGGTCAAAAGCCAACCGTAAGCGTGATCGCCGCCAGGACTGTCACGTCCAACAATGACCATCATCACAACACCTGAACGACTATTACGTCGGCACATTCTAGATATTACTTCATATACATCTATAGCCTAACTTGAATAAATGCTGCTTCCACAGAAATAAGACATCTCATACTTCATGCCTTCTGTTGTGTACATAATGTAGCTGTACCCTCCAGTAGAGCTGGTCCATCGACCGCCGTCATCGAAGCATGCCCTCGAGTCGTCGGTGAGCACCAAGAGAACAGTGTGAACGCCTTTGAAGGTCCAACGGCAGCACTTCGAGCAAGTATCGGATGAAGTATGATGGAAACCTAGTACCAATCTCTTGCACAATAATGGACATCCGAACATATCTTGGAAAGGATCATAATCGTCAACTATGCTCACTCCATTCAAGCCACAACCGCGCTGCGAGAAATCAGTATCATGGTCCGCTTCGCTATATTCTACAAGGATATGAGTCAAGTTATCACTGTACAACAAACAAGAAAAAGAAACTCACACAAATGAAACTACCACAGCCAAATACATCCAAGACCCTTCTCCCCGTCTGATTCCACCCGAACACCCAAATCTTAACTCCTTAGACGCTCGGAGACCAAAACCCTCGCGCTCCGTGTCTCAACCAACCTCAGACCCAGCCTCCTCGCCTCCTGCTCAAGCGCTCCCCGGTACTCACAACTAACCCTACCAAATTCCTCCGTAAAATAACTCGTGTCGTTACACGCCTGGATGCACACCACCCCAGGCGGCCGGCGCGCGTCAAGCGACTGCACCGTCCTCACCGCACACGCGAAAGATGCCCTCGACGCGTGGCCGAGCACTAAACGAACACTGAAAAGGTGTTTGATGACTGAAAGGTCCAAAGGCAGCGCTTCTGCCAAGTATAATCAGATGAAGTATGATGGAAAGAGGAAAAGGACGAACAAGCCTACACCCGGGGCAGTCAGCTGCAGATGCCGCAGCGTCTCAGCGTTCGCCAGTACTTAACATGCTCTGCGTATACTTGAAATCAATCTCCCACCCGCCCAGTCCTCGAAGGTCCAACGTTTCCAACGCCCCACAGAACCGCTGTATCAAACTCAGACATCCAGACCATTCCCCTTGAATACACAACCGAGCAAAAGGTGAACGTGTGTATTGCCATTCAGAGCGCGACCGTCTGCCCAGCCATTGTTCATCGACGAAACCCATAGCAACGTAAAGATTCAAGGACACCGAACGAAGATTCCTAAACCTCCCAAGGTGCTCGAGGAACTGGTAAACAGCCCACAGGCCCTCGAAACGCCTCGGCTCCGAGTCAAACGTCAACTCCTCAATGTCCGGAAAATAGTGCGCCAAACGGGGCATTACATGCCTGCCGATCTGTTCATCGCTAAACCTCCTCCTGCGCTTTCCTGACTGACCGCAGCAATGTCCTCATGACAGGCGCTCGATTCTTCAAAAAGAGACTGAGGTTTAACGTTCCTGTTTGACACGTTAAGTGAAATGCGAATGAGGTGTCGTGAAGGCAACTCACTGGAGGAGACAGTCAGTTGCAGGTAGCACAGCGTTCACGCTCCACAGACGCAGAATCTTTGTTGTCCCATCCACTTTGCGCAAGGAGCTGCACCTCTTCTGAATCCATGGCCAAATCGTCGGACTATTTCCCGAGGGAAGAATCTCTAGGGATGCGGTATCATCTAGCAGGATAGAATAGTCCTCTTTTCTCGCCGGCCCCAGTCCGGAACGTCTCCAGTCACCTTGGGAAGTCCTCATTCCCAAGGATCCGGATACAAATCTAGATGGTCAGACTTATCAGCCAGAACTTGTGTGGATATTTGGAAATGGTATGTTACCTGTCTTGCTACGCAACGGAAACTCGTAAGACAAGCCAAGGGCAAGCATCAGCCACGAGCTTCTCGCTTCTTATGTGGCGCAATTCCTAGGTGAAGTGAGACAACTGATATATTTGAAGTATCACGTCCTGCGCCCACGGATGGATCATTTCGTTAACTGGGTCAATGCTGGCGAAAACACGCACTTGTGTGTAGACTAGAAACTATATGTGATCCTGTCAAGGCCTTGACTCCACCAAGCAAAACAAATGACTTACAAAAGTCACCCGGCCACATTGCCGATGTACCCTGTCAAGCACCGTGAACACGCACCTAAAGCATGTTAACTGGACGAAACGTCATGAACACTTTGGATGTCGCTCGTGATATTGGAAAAGCCCATGAATTGATTCAGTAAAAGTACACCTTGCGATTCGATTTGCCTATGTTCCCGCCATACCTATAACTCCAACATGATCCCTAATCTTTGCAACCTCGCTCGCCGTGAGCACACCCTTTGCCGCGCGTAAAAAGTCCTCAAACGCCATTTGCGCCTCTGTATTTGTGTGGAATTCCGAACTAGAAACACTATCAGCTCACGAGAAAGAGGGCGTAGTAATTTCCACGTACTTGAGGAAACCAAGCAGACGCTCCCACATCTCGGGATTTGCGAGAGTGGCGTGGTAGGCGGAGACATCTTTGCTGAGCTCGCCGTCGCTGTCGAGGTTCAGGAGTATGTCTGGGGTTCTGCGGCCGTCGTCGGAGCCAGGACCGCCAGTAATAGACGGTGATGGGGAGAGGACAACAGATGGGATACGACCGTGTTTCTTGGTAGGTGTATCGGTATTAATGGCCAAGGTCGGTGTGGAGGGTTTGCTCGCGGGGGGCTCTGTGGCTATCGGCGGCACAAGAGCGGGTTTGACGACGACGTTGACGACATCGCCGCCTTTGAAGCCGTATTCCCGAACGAGCTTC